>MPUH01000789.1:0-34851 GCA_001970955.1 Stentor coeruleus | reverse complement strand
GATAAATATACGTCCATGCATAGCTCATCTGTTTCGATTGCTTTTCTGATATAGTCTTCATAATTATTTTCAGCTTGAGGTTGGTCACTATATAACCTTTACCATAAATCAGTTATATATATCTCAATAATAGCTGAATAAGCTGCAGCTACTTAAGATTTTTCTGTCTCATCACACATAATAATACCTTTTAAATACATTTCTACAGACTCTTGTCCACAAACAAACTGGGCATAAGAAAAATATTTACTTGGGTTTACTGAAGGAAACAACAGCATACTTTGTGTGTAAAGTTTCATAGAAAAGTTTATATCTCCAAGGCTTGTATATAAATCAGCATAATCATCTAATAGTTAAGATGTTAGAGAATTAGATGATATAGCTGAGGAGTATAATTTGTGATAGATTGGAAGAACTTCTTCTAGTTGACAGGATTCATGGAGTTTTTTAGCTTGTTCCTGTAAACTAGAATAACTAGCTTGCATTTTATTTGAAAAGAGGTATTAGAATTATATTAATGAGTTTAGGATGATGATGAGAAGGATTTATGTCTTTATTTTTTAGTTGAGAGATTTTGTGAGCTTTTGTATAAAAAAGAAGTTTTTTTTACTGGTTAAAGATTTTATGAGAGATTTAAGTTGAGATTTGAGATGGAGATTTTATTTTAGTTTTTTATTGATTTATAGAGGAAAATTGTGCTGAGATTTATGGAAAATTTTTGTTATTTTGGAATGGTTTAAGATAAAAATATGATTATTGGAATGATGAGATTATATTATTAATGATTGTAAGTTTTATATGAAATTAAGTTGTGTAAAAAATATAAATGAGATTAATTTAATGTTCATTCTGTTGTTGTATTATTAAATCTCATAATGATAGCGTAGAATAATAATTTGACTATGCTCTCAAGTATGTAATCTAAACACGTTTAATAAACAAGTTATTTAAATATAGTTTACATCACTATGAAACATACTAAAAAATATCAAAAAAAAAATTACATATCAAAATTAATAAAATAGTAATCGAATTGGTAAACTACTCAAATAATATACATATCAAACCACTAAATTAAACTATTTCATCAAAAACTCTGCATTTCTCAAACAATAAAATTGACTGTTAATATCTATTTTCATAACCCTTTTATGGTATTTTATAAATATATCAAAATGGGATGTGGTACTTCAAGCAATACAAACGTAGAAATCAATCAGCCAAAGTTCAGTGTAGCTAAAGATTATGTAGAAATCGAAGGTAAAACTTCAGGGGAAGGAGTAAAATTGACTAAAGCCTGGGAGGCTACTTTGACACCTTCAGCTCTTCAAGCGAAAAGAAATGAATTTTGGCAAACTTTCAGAGGGCATAATAGAAGTTCATGTCTTTATCTTCGTCAAGCAGCAGAAGCTGAACCATCATCAGCAAAGTTGATACTTGAAATGGGTGGATTTGCCCTAGAAAACGGGACAATGGCAGTTTGTTTAAGCCCAAATGGCCATCGATATGAAATTCCACCTTTCATCCTATCAGATCCTGTAAGATTCAAAGATCCAAACATGCCATTGATAACTAAAAAAGTCATTCATGAGAGTGTTGTGAAATTGAAACTAAGAACTGTCTTTACTGTGAAGGAAGATGAAATTCAAATAAATAATGGATGTACTGCTAAAGAATTGAAAGATTTGTACTTTAATACAAATAAAGATATTGAAGTAAATGAGATAAGACTGTTCTTTGGAGGAAAAGAGCTTGTGGACAATAGATCGCTTATATCCTACTCAATTGAAAGCGGAATGGTTATATTAGTTTACAAAAAGTCTTAAATGATAAAAATTTCAGTTTTTTTAGAAAATATATGTTTGAAGAGGAGCCTAAAAATTAGGTTTTGAGAGATTGTGAGATTTGTGATGGTGATATTGTAATGAAGATTTTGGATTTTAGGATAGGTTTTGAATGCGTTTTTTGATTTTGTGATTGTGGAAAATAGAAAGTTTGATATAGCTAGTTAAAAAATTATAATAACGCATTTCTATGCAAATATTTAGAAGATAAATTACCTAGGATTAACCTTTCTGAGTTTTTCCAAGCAATTCAAAACATGCTTACCGAAATTATAGTTTCTAATAACATGCGCTTTTTCGTTAACTTTGTTTATCAAAAAGTTTTGGAGTTTGCCAGTTGATTTCTCAAGAGCTTTTTGTATAACGAAATTTCCAAATTTATCTGTCATAAGATCAACTACTTGTGGTGATTCAAAGATTTCAATAGAAAAATCATTTATTTGACTTGGACTACCAACAACAAAGCATTTTTCAATAACATTACTATATATATCATACCTAGCAAATTTGTGTCTACTCAGTTCAATAAGTCTCCCTTTATAACTATTAACAATCCTTTCTCTATCTTGAGGATGCCCTTTATCTAAAATATGCTGTATAACATAATTTCCATAATTTTCTTTACTAATTTCAATTGAATTTTGGACAATTGCATCAAAAACTAAATTCATCTGATCCCTTGGGCAAAACTCAATTATTTTCTGTATAACCCTACATCCATATTGATGCTTTGCCCAATAGACAGTATTATATTTCACTGAGTCCACAATAAAACTTGTACAATTGTATGGAAGGATTTCTAAGCATTTTTGAACCACATGATTTCCATTTTGATCTTCTACAGCTTTTTCTACATTCCCATAAAACTCTTGGCATATCATTCTTTTCTGATCAAACTCAACCGTTTCTAGAACTTTTTGTAATACCCTGCACCCATATGTATGTAAAGATAATTCAACAATTTTCCCAAGCATCTGTAAAGCTACAGCACGTTTATGTTCCTTCGTCCCATAATCAAAAAGTTTCTGGACTACATAATTCCCAAAAACATCAACAATCAGAGAAAGACAATTTGTCAAAATTTCTTCAAAAATCATTTGTTTTTCATCAGCTGTTGCAAGTTCATATTGTTGTTGTAAAAACCTTGACCCACTTTGGTCTCTAGCAAGTTCTGAAATCCTTCCTCTAAGAGGGAGAATAGCTGAGTTTTTACTTTCGAAAATAGGTGGTTTAAAACTTGGGACGAATTCTGGCGCACTAGTGTTGAAATTACCTTGGACTTTGATTTCAGAAGGGGGGATTTTGATTTCTTCTCGGGTTTCTTTAGGGCTTTTCACAGTATTTACCGCTGAAAAAGGGACAAAATCGACTGGCGCTGAAATTGGTCTGCCAGGAAGCTTATTTAGTTCGTCATAATTGAATAAAACGCACCTTTTAGTTTTTACATATCTTGCAAGTAGTTCATCATCAGCATCATCACCTTCGTTTAAGATGTTTCCTATTAGTTTCTTTTCAAGCATGATTATTGAAATTGATATTCTTGCATTTTTAGCTTTAAATATGTTTTTGGCTGATAAAAAACTTGGAATTTTATGGGGCTTTTATTGAGATTGTTGTATAAAAAATCATGAGTTTGGTTTTAGATAAAATTTTATAGTAGAAAATAGGTTTTTAGGTTTTAGGGTATTTTTGATAGAATGCTAGTTGACTAGGGTTTTTTGGGAAAAATATTTTGTTTGGGTGCTTGTGGAAAAGGTAGTATTTTTATAAGGGTTTTTTTTTGTTGAGGGAAGATATGAAAAATAGAGAATTATTAGAGGTAAAAGGTATAATGAGATTAAGTTTTTAGTTAAAGTAAAGATAGGATTAGAATTTTTAAAGGATTTTGGGTGAAGTATAAGGAAGATGGAAGATATGATTTGGGTGTATAAGATAAAGATTTTGTGTGAATGGAGAATTATTATTGATTTTGTTATGGGGAATATAATGTTATGATTTGGTTTATATATAGATGTTGTAATTTTATATATGGTGAGATATTCTAGGCTAATTTATAGTAAATTATTTGTAAGGTTTATGGTTTTATGCTAGACTTTAAGATTTGCTAATGGTGATAATTATAAGATTCTATAATATTTTATGAAATATATATTTAGCTTTGAAAATAAATCCCTAATCCACAATTTCTCATAAATTTTATCTTCTATCCAATAAACTCATCCCCAATCCAAAACTGCATTCTTTTCTCTATCTTAATCTAAAATCCTCTAAATATATGGCCAATAAAAAATTAAATGGTATCGATTACATAGGGACTATTATCTCTACTAAGAAGTCTTAAACGAGATGAAAGAGAAGCAAGAATTCTTGTTTTAGGTCTCGACAATGCAGGCAAGACCACAATCTTAAAAGCTTTATCAGAAGAAGATATCACTCAAATCATGCCAACTCAAGGTTTCAATATCAAATCTCTGGTAAAAGAAGGCTTTAAATTAAATGTTTGGGATATTGGTGGACAAAGTACCATCCGACCCTACTGGCGTAATTACTTTGAGCATACAAACGGGCTTGTATTTGTCATTGACAGTGCTGATAGGAATCGCTTAGTTGAATCTAATCAAGAACTTCAACATTTATTAGAAGATGATAAACTAGCAGGAGTTCCAACATTAATATTCGCTAATAAACAAGATCTTTTACAAGCTCTTCCTGCAGATGAAATTTCTGATACTATGAACTTACATTTAATAAGAGACCGTCCTTGGTGTATTATGGCCAGTTCTGCTAAGACAGGTGAAGGTTTACAAGAAGGTATGGAATGGTTAGTTCAAACAATTCAGAAGTAATAGTTAATAGTAACCAAAAATTATGGTCTAATATTATCAGTTTCTGATTTTATAAATATATGAAATTTGGTTCAAGTAAACCTGTATCAGAACAAGAACTTAACCAAGCTAGAGCTTGTTTAAAGCTATTGAAAAAACGTCTTATTACAGACCCTCCTACTTATTTTACTCAAAACTCAGTACCTCCTGAACCTAGTAATAATTATCGTAAGGTTTTTAAACCTGAAAATAAACCCCCACAAGCACCTCAGCCTGTTGCCTCATCACCTCAAGTTAGACCACCACTTAAAAAACCTAATAATGTTGCTATAGACAGTTCTAAAGGGTTTTCTCAATATAATTTTGAAGGTGTTGAAGGGGCGATTCCTAATTCTAATGATGAAAGGGTTGAATGTCCTGATTGTGGAAGAAAATTCCTTCCTGAGTCTTTAGAAAAACATATTAATATTTGTAAAAAAGTGTTTATGAGTAAGAGGAAACAGTTTATTTCGGCGGAACAGAGGGAAGTTGATGAACTTACTATTGCTAAGAAAAAACCAGATCCTAAAAAACCCCCTGCTGCGAGTAAGAGTTCTAAGAATAATAAGTGGAAAATGCAAAGCGAACAGTTTAGGGCGAATATGAAAGCTGCGAGGATGGCAACTTCTGGAGATGAAGCAGGATATCAGGCCGCCATGAAAATAGCATCCGATTATGAACAGCAGCAACTTGTCCCCTGTCCACACTGCGATCGAACTTTTAATGAGGATGCAGCTAAAAGGCACATCCCAATCTGTGCCGACAAAGCCAGAAAAGCACAAATGAAAAATGGTCCAATAAAACCTCCACAACGAGGTAAAAAATAACTAAGGATTAGTATTTTCATAACCTACCTTAAAAATACTCCAAGCCTAAAAATCCTTCTAAATCCATACTTTCTCCTTCATAAAGCCTACAAAAAACCCAATCTAAAAACCACCCCCATAAATCAATAATTTAATCTATCTACCATTATAACCTCTTTCATAATCAGTAAAAAAAAACTTATACCTCAGAGCTTCCTTCGCTTTAGGTCTTCTTGAAGGGTCATATTCAAAAAAATCATAAATCAAATCTAGAAAATAATCATATCTTCTTCTAATCAAATCCTAAATATTTCAAACCTCAAGTCTTGGCAACTTCTTAACATTTCTTATAACTGATTCTTTTGCCCCACTAGGAAATATTAGCCTATAATCCTTATCAAAATATTTTCTAAATCTTCTTGAAGCAGATCTTCCCATCCAACTAGGCATACTTCCAAGTATTTTTTTCATCATAGCAAGATGTTCAGAATCTTTATGTGTTGGGAAAATTAATTCACCTGTATATAACTCGACTAAGATACAGGCCAAAGACCATATATCTGAACTTGAGTCCCAGCCTAATTCTATATAAAATATACCAAGTATGACTTCTGGAGCTCTATACTGACGTGTATTTATAAGTGAAGAGTGATGCTCATCATTAAAGGTCGATCCGCCAAAGTCAATAACTCGAATTTCAAAGTTTACTGGGTATTTTGCATGCTTAGAAGTCTATTACTTTTTCTTCGTCCCATTCGAACTGATCTGTTACGAGTAGGATATTTTCTGGCTTGAGGTCTGTGTGTGTTAGACCTAAAGTGTGTAAAAAATCAAGAGTTTGTAGAAGCTGCTTGGCAAATTTCTGCACATGAGTCATTCTGAAGCCTATGTTGTTTTTACCTTGATAATCATTCATTTTTATTACATCGTATAGGCTTTTACCAAGTTTTTCAAAAACTAAACAGTAATTGCTCCCTAGAGGAAAGTGTTCAAATAGACGAACTACGTGGGATTTATTTTCAGGGTCGGATCTGTTCAGTTTCTGGATGATTTCTGCTTCAATTTTCGCTGCTTCTACATATCTTTCAACCGACCTAATGATTTTTATAGCTTTTTCTGTCCCATCTGTGTCTTTAACCTCTAGAACTCTTCCAAAAGTCCCATCCCCCAAAAACCCAGTAACTGTATATCTTTGACAAATAACCTCTCCTATTCTCCATTCATAGTGTCCATCATCTTGTTTTGACACAGACTCACTTGAAGAATTTGAACGACTTCTTTTCATTATAATAAGTATGGAGCAGCTATTTGACATACTATCAAAATGCATTTCAAATCCACAATATCTATCCCGAGCAGGTGAAATCCTTAAGGAATATGAAAATGCTGAAGGATATGCCCCAGCACTTGTATTGATAATAAATGATAAACCTCAGAAACCTATACAAACACTTGCTGCTATTATCTTAAAGAATTTTATCACTGATCACTGGGATGAAACAACTCAAGCTGATAAGGCTAAGACTAAACAAGGGGTTTTATCTTTGTTGTATGTTAATGATTCTATGCTCAGAAACCTTATTGTATTGAATATATAGGCATTATCTCTTGCCGGCATAATTCATCACGAGTTTCCTGATTCATGGCCTCGATGTTTTATGGAGTTGACTGGGCTTTTGCAGAATAAGTCTATAGAAAATGTTATGGTCGTGATTAATGCGTTTAGTTTGATTTTTCAGGAATGTGATGATCGGCTTTCTAGAGCCTTGCCTACACTTGTCCCTGTGTTGCTTGAAGTGTATAGAGGATATTCACAAGAGTTTTTAAGGGAAAAAGTGATTGAGGTTTTAGGGTTATGCTTAGAGTCTTTATCATGGGCTGATGGTATCGAGCAGGATTTAGTAGAAAAATCCTTAAATCCAACTTGGTGGTCATGGTCTTCAATTTTTTCAGAATCCATCAACTCCCCAACAGTATCCTTAGAAACCAAGCAACATATTCTTAAACTTCTCACATGTTTTTATCGAGACTTCTCTCAAACCTCTCAACCTTGGGTTGCCGGAATGATCCCAATAGTATGGATTCTTATGTATAACCTCATCCCATCTTATGTTGAAAATACCGTTTTTAATAGAGAAACAATATCATCAGATCTTCTTGAAGATATCCCTTGTGGTATAGAAGGTTTATCAGCACAGCTTCTCGAATTATTAAGCTGTGTAGTTATTCGGCCTATAAAAAATGAATCCATAACCAAAGAACTGCAAAATTTTGTAGGGGCACTTTTATGGTACATGCTTTTAACAACAGATCAACAAAAACTTTGGAAAAATGAACCAAATCAATTTATAGCTGAAGACGATATTGATGAAGGATGGAAATCAGCTCGTTTAGCATCATTAAAATTGGTTTCTGATATAATTGAAATTCATGGTGATCGAGCTGTTGATGCTATACTCCAAACCCTAAGCAATGTTCTTACTAACCTTAATACTGGGACTATAAACTTATTAGCTTCTAATTACCCAGAAATGCAAGAGATAGTCCAAAGCTTAAATTCACAATTAAACAATATATGCAAACATTATTCAACCCAATATTTATGGAAAATGCGTGAAGTTACTGTATTAGTTATAGGCTCATTAAGTAAAGATATTCTTCTTTTCAACACTAAAGCTAAGAAAAAAGGTTCTATACAAATCTCAATAGCCACTGTGCTTTATAACGTTATACTTAAAGATCTTGATAATAGTAAAGATATGCTTAAAGGTCGTGCTTTGTGGTGTATAGGTAAAATTTCTGACCTTTTAGAAAAAAATTCATGTGTTGATATTTTTATTGAAGTCTGTAAATCGATAAGAAGTAAAAGTGTGGCTGTAAAACTCTCAGCTTGTTATGCTGTTTATAAACTGTCACAGAAAATATCCACTGCGGATATTTCTGATGTATTAACTAATGTGCTTTTTGGTTTAGTAAATTTGTTAGAAGAAGTTAATAGTGATACTTTACATATTGTATTAGATACATTATTACAGGTTTCAAGATTAAATGAAGAAGCAACAGGGAAAATAATAGAATATGGTGCACCGGTGGTATTGAAAGTTTTCATTAAAAATTTCGGGGAAAATGTTTTGAACTCGAAAATAATGGCTTTGCTTAGATGCTGGTGTGATTTAGGGAAGTTCATAACTCCTTTAGTTGAAGCTTTTTATCCTTTGGTTATGAATTTAATATCAGCATATCCACATAGAGAAAAAGTGACGAGTTTTAGCTCAAATAGCACTATTGAAACTAAAGCTGGTAATGAAGCTATTATGATTCTTCCTAACACCTTAGAGATTATGACTTTGTTTTTAAAGAAATCACAGAGTTTTTCTAAAGAAAGGATGTATCTTGTTGATATACTCCCATCATTATTGGATTTATTAGGTAAAAATGATGACCCGGCTGTGTTACTACATGGGACTGCTTTACTTAGAGCTTATGCGAATTTTGCTGATCAGGAAATATTACAAAAAGGCCTTGTGGATAAGATGATAGAAAGTACGTTAACTTTGTTGGATCCTTATAAGAATGAAGCTGGGGCTCTTAATTTGGGATATTTTATTGTTAATATTTTCTCGAAATTGTCCCCGCAAATTGATCAGGATCTTTTGATTGGGTGTATGAATAAGCTTTATAGATGCAAAATGCCTTCAGTTGTTCAAGGGTTTGTTTTAGTGTTTGCTAGGTTGATACATAGTTATAGTTCAGAAATTATTGGGTTTTTGAATAATCTTACTGTTGAAAGAAGGGTTGCACTTAAGGTACTTTTGGATAAGTGGCTGATTCATCAACCTCTAATCCGAGGAAGGTACTCGAAGAACTGTACAATCACTGCCCTCTCAAGACTTTTTATCCTTAAAGATCCAGGTATCGAAAGCCTTTTAGTAGTTGGTTATAATCCATCTCATTCAAATGTTGGCTCTGAAGTTATCGCTCCATTAAAAATTCTTTGTACTCTAATTCGATGCTTAGATAATGAAAGCTTTATTCCTAAACGTAAAGCTCCTGATCTTGGGACAAATGAAGAATTTAATACTGTTATTGAAGGAAGTGGACTTGGAGTTGTTGGAGAAATTGAAGATCCTGGGGATAGAATGGATACTATAGAAGATGATGTAAGAAGTGAAGGAGAAAATGACCCAATGGAATCATTGAAGTCTGATTTAATCAAAGAAATAAAAGAAGTTTATGATGCAAATGATTTTAAAATCCCTGTGAGCAAAGATAAAGGACTTGGGGATTATGAGACTGGTTCAGAATGCTTGATGTCTGATATGTTAGAGTTTGATTATGAAGATGCTGATGACCTTGGAGAAGATTTCCATGAAGATGACCTTTATGGATTGCAGGATTGGTATGGAAGTATTAATTTGCAAAGTTTCCTTTTGGACTTTTTCAATAACCTTATTACCAATGATAAAGAGTATTTAATCAGATGTGTTAAACATCTGTTACCTGAAGATATCGCTCTTTTCCGCAAGCACTTCACTTTTTAAGTAGTTAGATTTTAAGGTTTAATGAATATGATTGATTATTTGAAGATTGGAAATACTCTCACCAAAAATCCTAAATTTCTTAAAAACTAAAAGCATCAACAAAACCCAACTTCCATTAAAAAAGCATTCAATCCATTAACCCACCACTGTACAAAATCTCTAAACCCTGTACAATCTCACCACACCCCATGACAAAATCTTCTTAAAGCGTAAAATCTTCCAACAATGGCAATAAATATGTTGGTAAAGTTTGAAACCAGCAGTAACAGAGTCAAAGGGATTAGTTTCCACCCAACCCGTTACTGGATCCTATCTTCTCTTCACAATGGTGCTATCCAGCTCTGGGACTATAACGCTAAAACACTAATCGACTCATACGAAGAGCATGAAGGTCCAGTCCGAGGAATCTGTTTCCACAACACCCAGCCTCTTTTTGCATCAGGTGGCGACGATAACAAAGTCAAAATCTGGAACTTCAAACAAAAAAAGTGTCTTTTTACCCTAGAAGGTCATTTAGACTACATCCGCACAGTATCATTTCATCATGAACTAGCTTGGTTAATGAGTTCATCAGATGATCAAACAATCCGTATCTGGAACTGGCAAAGTAGAGCCTGTATAGCAATACTTACAGGTCATAATCATTACATAATGTCAGCTAGTTTTCATGCATCTGAAGATATGATAATATCAGCAAGCCTTGACCAAACAGTTCGAGTTTGGGATTTCAAAAGCTTAAGACAAAAATACTACGCCTCAGGTAAAAGTGCTGATGTCATGCTTGGAAATGATGTTGTAGTAAAATTTGTCTTAGAAGGTCATGATCGTGGAGTTAATTGGGCAAGTTTCCAAAACTCAAGTCAATATATTGTTACAGCAGCTGATGATAGAAGTGTTAGGCTTTGGAGATATACAGATACTAAAGCTTGGGAAGTTGAGGTTATGAGAGGACATAGTAACAATGTTAGTTCAGCTATTTTTCATCCAAATCTTGATGTGATTGTGTCTAATAGTGAAGATAAAAGTTTGAGGATTTGGGATGTGACTAGAAGAACATGCATTTATACTCATAAAAAAGATGATGATAGGTTTTGGGTGTTAGCTTCACATCCTAGTCTTAATATTATAGCTGCAGGGACTGATTCGGGAATGGTGATTTTTAAATTGGAAAAAGAAAGGGTTCCTGCTGTTATACATAAAGGGTTTGTTTATGTAGCTAGGGCTAAACAATTGAAAAGAGTTGATGAAGCTGATAGAGAAAGTGTTATTGCCGCAATTAAACCTCCTTGTAAAAAAGATGCGTATTTGAACAACCCATCTTATATTTTGGTTAATGGATATGGGATTTCTGAAACTAATGTACTTTTGCAGTATGAGCAGGATGGAGGGTCTTATATGTTGTTTAGTTATCCAAAGGATTGGAAAGGAGAAATTAGTCCAACAGTTGCAAGTGGCCAGTCTTGTGATTGCTGTTTTGTTAGTAAAGATAGATTTGCGGTTTTAGCTAAGAGCAAAGAGGTGTTGATTATGGACTTTAGTAATACAGTTAAGAAAAAAGTTAGTGTTGAGATACAGTGTAAAAGACTATTCCCAGCTGGACTTAATAAAATACTGGTTTCAGATGGCCAAGAAATCATCCTCATTGATGTGGGTTTAAAAGAAACCCTAAAATCTGTCAAACTTGAAAACATAAAATATGCAGTCTGGTCACAAAACAACGAATACATCGCTTTACTCTCAAGCTCTGAAGCTACAATCTGCAATAAAGATTTAGAAATAATAAGCCAAGGACCTAAAGAACGTGACAAAATCAAGTCAGCAATTTGGGACCCATGCGGCGTACTTCTCTTTTCAACTACAACACATATAAAATACCTTCTAATCAACAAAGATAACGGCATAGTTTGCAGTATAGAATTCCCCCAATACTTAATTTCTTTAAACTATAAAAACAATCATAAAACAATATTATCAGTAGATCGATCAGGAAAGCTAATAAAAACAGAAATAACAAGTATTGAATATAGATTCAAATTAGCTTTATATACAAAAAGATTCAATGAAGTCAAAGGTATACTTGAAAATGGAGGAATTACAGGGAATGCTATAGTAAAATATCTACAAGATCATGGTTTTCCTGAAATCGCCCTTTATTTTGTAGAAGATGAGAAAACTAGGTTTAATTTAGCTATTCAAGCAGGGATTATGGAAACAGCTTTACAAAGTGCTATAAAACTTAACGATAAAGAATGTTGGGTCAAAGTAGGAAATGAAGCTTTAAAACAAGGGAATAGTCAAATAGTTGAAATGGCATATCAGAAAACAAGGAATCTAGACAGATTATCAGTTTTATATTTAATGACAGGGAATTTGACTAAACTAGCTAAGATGCAGCAAATATCAGAAAGTAGGAATGATAAAATGAGACTTTTACATAACACTTTATTAAGAGGTGATGTTGAAAAAAGAATCGAGTTACTTGCTGAGACAGGACAAGTTCCTTTAGCTTATGTTACAGCAAGAGTTTATAATATGACTCATATGCTAAATGGGCCTTTAGAAGAAAGTTTAGGACCTCAAACTGTAGAAAAACTAGAAGATTATATATCAAAAC
Source organism: Stentor coeruleus (assembly GCA_001970955.1). Lineage (NCBI taxonomy): Eukaryota > Ciliophora > Heterotrichea > Heterotrichida > Stentoridae > Stentor > Stentor coeruleus. Next base: position 22,182 of record MPUH01000789.1, on the reverse strand, counting down.
TTCCTCAATCTAGTAGTTTACAACCTCCATGCCCAGTGATATCAGAATCATCGACTAAAGATCAGAATTGGCCTTTGAAGAATTTAATAACCTCAGAATATGAACTAAAAAAGAACCAAATCGACCCAATAAACCCATATTCCATGACTCAAGTATCAGTACAAGAAGTGCATAATTTCGCTGAAGAACCTGTTGAAGCTGCTGACTGGGGTGATAAATTAGACTTTGATCTTGAAGAAGTCCCAGAACCAGAAAATGCTTGGGGAAACACGGATTTTGATATCCCTGAAGTTCCTGAAACTCAAGAAAAAACTTCAGCAACAGGGAAAAGTGTCAGCCCAGGACTGACCCAACAGCAAAAATGGGCTCGAACTTGTACTGTCCCAGGAGAACTTGTTGCAGCAGGAGCTTTTTCTCAAGCAATGCAAACCATGACCCGACTTGCAGGTATTACCAACTTCCTTCCTTTAAAACCTTTATTCTTACAAGTTTACATGTCTGGACAAGTTTCAATCCCTTTAATCCCATTCATCAAACCATTAAACCATATCTTATCAACAACAACAAATAAGCCTATTATCCCAATAAACCTCACATCATTATCTCATAAACTTAAAGATGCATATAAATTTGTCACTCAAGCTAAGTTTTCTGAAGCACTTTCATTATTCTCTAACCTTCTTCATAGTATACTTTTTATAGTCGCATCTAATGAAACTGAAGATAATGAAGCTAAAGAACTTATAAAAATATGTGTAGAATATATAAGTTGTATGAGACTTGAAATTTATAGACAAGAAGTTGCTAAGTCTAATCCTGCAAAAGCTTTAATACTTGGATATTTTATGTCTATGTGTAAACTTCAACCTTCTCATCAGAGTTTGACTGTTAGATCAGCAATAACTTATGCTTATAAATATAAAAATTTTATTACATGTGCAACATTATGTAAGAGATTCTTAGAACTTATTGCGACAAATCCACAAGTACTTGGCACTGATGCTAAGCAAGTTATTGATAAACATAAGAAACTTTTGGCTTATTGTCAACAGGTTTTTACTAATGATCTTGCTTTAGAATGCGAATTACCTGAGACTTCGGCTGATATTGCTGGGATATTGTGTCAGAAAAGTTTTAGTGTTGTTTTACCGTCTATGCCTTCGACAAGATGCCCTTATTGTGGGAGTTTGTATCATAAGGTTCATAAAGGAGGAGTGTGTGAAACTTGTAATGTTGCTCAGATTGGATTGGAAGCGTTAGGACTTAAGCTTATTTAGATAATGGTATGGATTAGAAAATTTTGCAGGATTTTTGTATGAGAATTAGGTTTAGGTTTTTGGTGGTTTGGGATGTTGGAATGATATTTTATTGTGTGATTGAAGATTGTGTTTTGAGTAAGGGTATGTGTTGTTTTTATAAATAAATTTTTTAATTTTTAATTTTTATGTTAAGCTAGGTGTATGATAAAGGAAATAATATAAAATTTGTGTTAGTGTTAATGAAGTTATAAGGATAATTCGGATATATATAACTATAAAATTTTGTATTTTTTTGCATTTGTAGTTACTATAATGTGATAATTTTTTTCACAATTTTACAGTAACTCTGTTTTAATTTTAAAAATTAAAATCTGTAATTTGGCACTTAAGCTATGATTTTTTAGTTAGGAACGGTTTTGATGTAAATTTTTAAAAGAAATTAAAATTTACGATATCTTCCTAATTTAGACTAATATAGCATTTCATTATTATATAATATATTCAATAAAAGTGGAATTTTTTATATTTGCAATGGGAATCGAATCCTTGCAAAAAACTTGAAATCTCGATTGATTACATATTACAAGAAGAAGTAAAAAAGAAACTAGACTGCAATTTGATGAGCCTAAAATTATCTTGAAAGGAAAAAGGGAATAAATCATCTTCAACAAAAGAGGTACTAAATCCATAACATCTAAATTTATATCTATATATTATTACAAATAATCTTATAATACCAAAACAATCAATAATTTATTATATCAATATATTCATAATACAACCTTTTATTATATCAAATTTTAATCCATCTATCAAAAAATCCATTTACTCACAATCTAAACCACATACCCTACTTCAACATTAAAACTTTACTAAAATCCTTTTCATAACCATATCAAATAATCCTAAACAATTTTTTTTTATAACCCATTTCCCTCTAATCACATTCTCATCATATATTTTCATAAACTTTTCATATTACTTTATATAATATACAATGATAAACATCCAAGACTTTGACATCCAAGCTAACTTAACCTTCTTTCTCATTTTCGCTACAGGAGTTTTCCTAGGAAGACTAACTAAGCATTCATCACCAAAGCATACTTTCGATAAAACCTTATCAGAACTCAAATACAGAGTTCAATCAGCAGGTGAAAAAAAGAATTATTACTATTTATATCATATAAGACTAAAAGCAATATCCGCACTATTAGGTTTTTTGTTTTGTATTCTAGCATATTTTTGGTACTTTGAAATTTATAGCAGTTTTAATATAAGTGTTGGTAAAATTACTATTGCTGGCTTTGTTGTGTTAATAATTTATGTTACATCGTATTTTGCAATGTGGGCCTCACAAGAGTATGAAACACGACAAAAAATGTACATTGAGCAAATTTCTAGAAGCAAAAGTGAGATTATGAAAGAAATGGGTCCTGAAGTTGTTGATATATTAAGAAATACAGAATGTAGTAAGAAATGTAAAGAGGAAATTGATGGGTTGAATAAAATAGTTAAAAGGTATCAGGTACTATTGGAGAAATTCGCCAAGTTTCCTTGGTGTGATGCATGTCCACAAGGAAGACGTTGTCCTGACATGTGTGGGCCGAATTTTTGGGCTTATGCGAGAGAAGCGCTTAAAGATTTTAAGTCAACTTCAGCTAATTAGATTTAGATAAACACAAAATACTTTTTAAATTATTTCTCATCAAATAATACCCTTATTGTCTAATAAAAATCTATGTTTTTATAACCAAGACAATATCTAATTTCTTAACACCCACTCCAAAAAAATGATAAACCATTTTCTTACAAATAATTTCACTAATCCCAACTCAAAATCTCTTTGTTTATTTATAAACCAAATAACTGCAAAATGGGAAATTGTTCATGTTTTCACAGTGGGACNTCATGAATTTCACTAATCCCAACTCAAAATCTCTTTGTTTATTTATAAACCAAATAACTGCAAAATGGGNATAATTTCACTAATCCCAACTCAAAATCTCTTTGTTTATTTATAAACCAAATAACTGCAAAATGGGAAATTGTTCATGTTTTCACAGTGGGACAAATGATGAAAAAACTCTAAACTCAGATCGTGTCTTCGTCGAACAAGAACGAGTATTTGTCCGATCATACGAAAACACTTACAAAACAAATACTGAGGATATGAAAGAAGAAGTAATATCCTTTCAAATAGACATCGGCGATATAATAAAACTTCAAAGTGTTCTCAAAGGCTTTATCCAAAGGCATAAAACTCAAGTCATAATACATTCTGGAGTCCATCAAATAAGCAGCAACTCTTCTGAAAAGCACATTTTTAAATCTAAAAGTCGTAAAAATAGCTTTGATTCTGAAGTATACAGACAAGAAGTTAAAGAGCTTCCATTAGATAAAATCCCAGATTATTCAACTCAAGCAATAAAACTAATCCAAACGAAACTAGGGCAGTTTATATATGGAGAAAACTCATACGAAAATAGTTTGATTAAAAGAAGTGCTGTTGAGATGGAAAATGGGGCAATTTACACAGGTGATTGGAATAAAAATAATCAACGTCATGGCAAAGGTAAACAAGTATGGAGTGATGGATCTATGTATGAAGGATATTGGTTAAATGATAAAGCTTGTGGAAGAGGAAGATTAATTCATGCAAATGGAGATGTTTATGAAGGTGAATGGAAAAATGATAAGGCACATGGTAAAGGGATTTATATACATTCAGATGGAGCTAGATATGAAGGATATTGGGAACAAGATAAACAACATGGGAAAGGTATTGAAATATGGCCTGATGGGGCTAAATATGAAGGTATGTATGTCAATGGGCAAAAACATGGATTTGGGAAGTTTGAATGGGCAGATGGGAGTGTTTATGAAGGGATGTTTACTGATAACAATATACATGGAGTTGGGACGTATATATGGAGCGATGAGAGAAAATATATTGGCGATTGGAAGAATAATAAAATGGATGGTAAAGGGAAATTTACTTGGAAAGATGGGAGGTCATATGAAGGAGATTATTTTGAAGATAAAAAACATGGATATGGGTTGTTTATATGGCCTGATGGGAGGAAGTATGAAGGGAATTGGTTTAATGGTAAACAACATGGAAGAGGAATTTATACAAGCTCTAGTGGGTCTAAGGAAGGTGAGTGGGTTGATGGGAAAAGAATTAAGATCATCAACTAATAGAATATAATTTATTCATATCAATTAATATTATGATTGATTTTTTTTTTTAAAATAGGTTTAGGAAATATAAGAAAACTTTTTATGAGCTTTAACTATGATAGGTATCACTTAAGTTTCATTTTATATAAAACTTTATTTTTTGTGTCAGTCTTATTGGAGCACCATTTATATTTAAATATGCTAAGAGAATCAGAAAATGAGCGGGCTGGCAACTGCACTCTCAAAGAGAAAATTCAAACAATGATAGCTAGTGAAAATGTAAAACAAAAAGTTCTTGAAAAACTAGAGTCTATGAGCATCAGCAATCCATGCTTGAAACTTGAAATCCTAGATTCAAAAAGTGAAGATTTTATGATTGACGAACCAGACGTCTTAAAAGTTTTTGAGTGTTTTGGTAGTGTTTCATCCTTAAAAATCCAAGGGAAAAACGCAATAATCACTTATAAAGACATAGTCTCAGCATACTTTGCAATAAAAATCCTAGACGGCAAAGAACTTCCTGAGTTAAACATGACCTTACAAGTATCTTGGCATATCATCCCTGATATTAGAATCCCTTTAAAAGAACTCCATATAAGGGAAGTACCTACAATACCTGAAGAAAACCTTAAATATACTTGCAGATTTGATATACAAATCGATAATAATAAAGAATTCCAAGTTGCCCGAAGACTTATTGGGTCTAAAGGATGTAATATGAAAAGAATTATTGAAAAATGTTGTAAAGGGATGAATGCTCAAGCTCATGATATAATTAAATTAAGACTTCGTGGTATTGGATCTGGATTTAAAGAAGGACCAAATAATGCAGAAAGTCAAGACTCATTACATTTGTGTGTAAGTTCAAAATACCATAGTAAATTTGTTATTGCAGTTAATGAAATTGAAATTTTATTGAAAAAAGTGTATAAAGATTATGGGGAATATTGTATTGCTAAAGGATTACATGATCCAAAATTAACTTTGATGATGACGGAAAAAACTTCTGGTCGGGCTATGATTTTAGCACCTAGTAGGATTAAGGAAATTGAAGAAAATGAGAAGTTGACAGAAGATGATATTGAGGAGTTGATTGATATTAGAAATGAAGCTAGAAGACAGTGTAATTTTTCTGAGGCGGATAGGATAAGAGAGTTGCTGAGGAAAAAAGGAATTACGCTTATGGATGAGAAGGGAAGACGTGGAAGAGGAGTTGAGGTTACGACTTGGAAGTATGGGAAATTATAGTAATATATTAATTAAAGATATATTTGAAATTATGTGAATGGGATGATTGAAAAAATAAAAATCAGATTGAAGAGGTTGGAGAAGAGATTTTTTTTTTTTGATGATTTTTTTGAGTTAATAGAAAAAATACTTTATTTAATAATGTATAAGGAAAATCATGATTTTTTATGAATATGTTTAGGTTTTATTATGTGTTATAGACTTAAATAAGCATAAGTTTTTTAGAAAAATACTGCTGCTAATAGAAAATCCCGCAATTTTCTTGATAATTTTTATTAGGTTTTGATTGAATTTTTAGCAATTAATTGATGTTATGGGAAAGATATGGTGTAAAGGTAGTGTAATACAATGAAATATTTTATGGATAGTTTTGAAATTTGAATTTTAAAAATCATTTTGATATTTTTGTTTTACTATGATCTGTTTTTTAAGTGATAAATAGTAAGCCAAAACTTTAAATAAAATATAGCAAAGATTTTACTTGATTTTTAAATAGTGATACAATAAATTATAGCTTATATCATAATTAATAAAACAATTAATACTATATAAAAATTTATCAATATACACTTTCATTCAAATCCAAATCGACCAATCCATCCAGCATTATACTAAAATCATTCTTATAATATTTTATTATTAAAGCAATATAAAAATACCTAATCCCCAAATATCGCAATCCATAAAATCGTCCACTAACAATAAAAAAAGCATCTAAACCTAACCTTCCTAATCCATTCTACCATAAATCCTATAATCATTTACCTAAACCATAAAACCCAGTATCTTCACCCTATCAATCATCAAAGCCCTAAAATTTTAATCTAATTTTAAATAAACCCATTTATCCTTTCTTCCTTCCTTCCTCTAAAAAAATTTTCTCAATATCATCAACCTATCCTAAAACCCTACCATAATCAAACCTCAGCTATAAATCAGACAAATAATTAATGGAGTCATATAAAGGGTCTTCAAAAAAGCCTGGTAACACGATATCCCGTAAAGTAATATCTACCCAAAGCTCTCAAAAAACTCTATCCAAAAATTCAAAAGTCACATCAAATCTAAAAGAATCTTTCTTATCATCAAATAACGAACCTCTAACCCCAATCAAAGAAAAACTTAAAAGTAAACTAAATCTAAATCCTCAGCTTATATTAACCGATCATGATGACTCTGAAGTTAAATCTCCAAAAGAACTAGGATCAAATATGAAAAAATGTATTGAAGAACTCAAAGATGAAGCAGCTGTTTATATAAATTCAAACAAAAAAAACTTCAAGTTCTCAGCACATCAACAGAAAAAAAGTGGAGATACAGTTGATGGACCTGATACTAGAGAAACTGAGTTAAAAGACTCGTTTAATAATAAAATCCCAGTGTCTTCTGAGAATTATGAAGAGTTTAGGTCGAATGTTCCGAAGCTGAGTAAAAATGATATGAGCGAATTAAAAGGCAAAATTGAGTTTTTAATTGATAGAATGCAGAAGTCTGAAGAAGAAGCGAAAATACATGAGATGGAGAATGTGAAGCTTAAGGAGGTTATTAAAAACTTGGAAGATAAACTGGATAATATTAGATTGTTTCATGAGCCGGTCAATGTTAATTGCTCAAATAAATGTGAAGTGTTTTAAATATTGTTGTGTAATTGAATTTTGGCTTTTATTAGTTGATATTTTTTTATTATAAGAGTTTTTTTGGCATGATGTTAATGTTTTAGGATTTTATAGGGTTTATGCTTAGGTTATAATTTTGATATGGGGTGATTTAGGTTTTGGAGTTATTTATGAGGTTTAAGTTTGAATTGAAGTAGAATAAAAATATTCATATTGAGATTAAGAGAACTTGTAGAAATATGATAATTAGTTGTAAAGTTTGTTTTGTTATGCAAGATTAAAGATATATAGAGAACTTTTGAATTACTTTAGAGATTGCTTGTTGATAATTTTTACTAGATTCAAATATTATATCAATAAATTTGAAATTTTACTAACATGCTGAATCTTTTTTTTACAAAAAATTAGGTTTATAAAGCAATAAATGCTTAAAAAATGTAAATTCAAATATCCTGATATCATAATCTCAGCATATATCATTGATAATCTTAATATCATTAAACCGCCTCTAAACTTTATGAAACCAAATAAATTTCCTACTCTTTTTATATATGATATCATAAACATAACCCTTAGTGATCTATATAAAAAATTTTAATAACAAACTTAGCATCTATTTCTTCAAACTGCATAATCTTGGGCAATCCTAATTTAAATCCTAAACATTTTCTTTTCTTAGAATTTTTCCTAGAATTAAGAACTATTTTTAATCTCAAGCATCTCAAAATCCAAACTATCTATATCATCCTATCAAGTATTTAGCTTAAACCTAACAAAACTACAGTACAATATTAAAATTTAACCCTAAATTTGCTATAATATCAACTTTTTCTCGCCTATTTTAGTTTTTTTTCCTTTAAAATACAGAAATAATCACTTAAATCATGAAGAATTTTATACTGTAATTAAAATTATATCAAATCTTGTCCTTGTAATTTGTTTTNGCAGTTTATTACCAAAATCATGAAGAATTTTATACTGTAATTAAAATTATATCAAATCTTGTCCTTGTAATTTGTTTTTAACTTCAAGCAAATATAGTTTCCCCATGTATTAAACTTAAAATTTTAAAATATGGATGGTTTATAAATGTCTAGGAAAACAAAGTACTTTTCAGAGGCTCAGTTCAAAGGGAAAGAGAGAGGATCTTCAAGAGGAAAGTCCCCAGACAAGAGAGGACCCGATGATGCAATGACACTTACTGAAGAAGAAATTAAAGACATCAAGGAAGCCTTTGATCTCTTTGATTCAGACAATTCTGGAACTATTGATCCTAAAGAAGTTAATGCTGCTTTAGCAAGTTTAGGAAGCGATAGGTCTCAAACAATCTTCAGACTGTTAGCTGGTATAGAAGAATTGGGTGGATCAATCACTTTTGACGACTTCCTCCACCATGTTAATGGCAGACTAGGTAATAGGAACTCAAGAGAAGGTATCGATAGAATCTTTGACCTTTTCGACGATGGCCGTGGGGTGATTGACGTGAAAAACTTAACCAGAGTTGCAAGAGAACTGGGAGAAAGCATGACTGAAGACGAACTTCTTGAAGCTATCAAAAGAGTTGCAGGAGAAAAAACCGAGATCACAGCAGACGATTTCTATAAAGTCATGACCAAAAAAGTATACGGCTAATAATAATAGGTTTACCCGAAATCTTAAAAAACCCATATAAAAGATTAACTATTTCTATAAACAACATAATCTAATCATTTATAGGATCATATATAGTATCGTCTATATCGCTCATATCATTTTCATCATCTTCACTAGAACTCAAACTGTTTTTTGTGTAAACTCCTTGACGACTGCTTTTTTCACTATCTTCATCTTCACTTGAATCTTTATATTTCGGGTGTTTTTTTGGGGATTTTGCTCCTGTACGTCTAAAGCTCCCATCAACATTCCATTCAGGCTCTGTATCAGCATAAGTTATAAATTTTCTTTTACGAAATCCACGACCAAACTCATCTATATCTATTTTAACCTCAGGGGTATTTATAGAAATCCATGCAGGGATTTCATCTTCCATAAGCCTCGTTGTATAGTTTTCATAGCTTTTTCTCTCATAATCCATACGTTCATATAATTCAAATTCAGCATCATCTCTAGCTATTATCGCATTTAACTGCTGATCAGATAAAAACTCATTATCATGACTTTCTTCTTCATCTTCTTCACTTTTAAGTAAATTTTTCAATCTTTCCCTACGTTCTAAATCAGTAGATTTTGTATTAAAAAGCCCTGCTTGTATAACTTTTGCATCAACTTCTTTTTTATATGCTGCTTTTGTTAATATAGCTTCTTCTAATACTGTGTTTGTCATAAGCCTATAGACTCGTACTTCTTTTTTCTGCCCAATTCTATGTGCCCGATCTTGAGCTTGTAAATCCATCATTGGGTTCCAATCTGAATCATAAATTATAACAGTATCAGCAGTTTGAAGATTAAGACCTAAACCACCAGCTCTTGTTGATAAGAGGAAAATATAATAATCTGAGTTTTCTGAATTGAATTGTTGCATATGTTTGTCACGTTCTTCAACTTTTGTCATCCCATCTAAACGGAGGAATTTAAAACCTCTGTATTTGAAATATAAAACAAGGATGTCCATAAGTTGAGTCATTTGACTGAAAATTAAAATTTTATGTTTGTTGTGGATGAATTTCGGAAGCATACGGTCGAGAAGTTCAAACTTTCCTGAACATCTCCAGATTTCGTCAGTAACTTCAGGAAGACTATCAACATGTAAAAATAAATAAGGATGGTTACAAACTTTCCTCAACTGCATGACTGAGTTGTTTAAACTTTTACTTTTCCAAGTCATCATATCTTTACAACTATAACTTTTCTCTTGTATTTCTTTATAAAGTTTCTTCTGCCATAAACTCAATTCAGCTTTTAACACGTATTCAACTTTATCTGGTAATTCTGATTCAACTTCTTTTTTCACCCTCCGCAAAAGAAAAGGTCTTAATACTTGATGAAGTCTATTAATAACCAAAAGCGTCTCTTCTTCATTAAGGGCGATTTGCTTTTCTCCAATCATTTTATTAAAAGGCTGATTAAACCATTTCTCAAAATCATCTAAAGAATGGAAAATCCTAGGAAGCAAAAAATTCAATAAAGACCAAAGTTCGGCTAAATTGTTCTGTAAAGGTGTACCTGTAAGCAAAAGTCTATGATCAGCTTTATACTGTAAACCAAGAATCTGAGCGAATTTGCATTTAAAATTCTTTATACGATGGCCTTCATCAACAACAATATACGACCAGTGTATTTTGCTTAATTGTTGTTTATCTTTCATAATATATTCATATGTAGTAAGTAAAACATTAAATTTTCTTGATGTTAAAGCTTGAATAATAATTTTTTTCCTATGAGCAGGTGGACCTTTATATATAAGTATTTTGATTTTTGGTCCCCATTTTTTCAATTCAAGCATCCAATTTGACAATGTTGCTAAAGGTACTACAACAAGAAAAGGTCCATAATTGTTTTTATTATCAATAAGATACTGAAAAAGAGCTATTGTTTGAATAGTTTTACCTAAACCCATTTCATCAGCTAAAATCCCATGTAAGTTATTGTTGTATAAAGATATAAGCCATTGTAAGCCTATAAGTTGATATGATGTTAAATTCCCCCCTTCAAGTCCTTTTGGTTGTTGTTTGATTTCTTCATGTACCGTATGAGTAATTTGATAGTACATTTTCGATGACATCCTTAAGCTTTCAGCCACATTATAAGCCCCTTGTTGAGTTTCAGGTAAGATAAATTCACTACCTTCAGTACCTTCACCTTTTTGTATAAGGACTTTAGCACCTAATTGTCTTAAAAAAGTGTCAGTCTGTTCTAAAATCTTAAGCAACCTATCATTTTTTGTGTTGTTTAGTAGGTCGAAGTAGATTTCTATATTGTTTTCCTTTAAAGCCTTAAGTCTCTCTTTATCATTTTTATCACGTTTCAACATCTCTTGTCTATCGAATAATTCTAAAAACCCTTTTCCTCCAAGAACATTACGTTTAATCATAGCCTAGATATAATTTACATGTTTTTTCCTATGAAAATCAAAATACTCCCTATGATGATTAAGCAAATCAGCTAAAAACTGGTTTTGCCTATTCTTCTTTTTTTGCTCATGACCATTACGCATTGCCTGTTCACATTTAGAAGCCATTTTCAGCTCTTGTTTAGTTTTCAAGTCTTGACTCAAATGCTTGCGTGTATAAAACTCACGGTCTAACAATGCAGCTTCTAAGCATACATGGCTTTTATCCCGATTGTTTTCTTCACACATTAGCAACTCAGATTTTATTATATCCCTAACTTCAATTTGTTCTTGTTGAAGCTCAAGCATTGTTAATTCTTTGGAAATCACTTCTTTTAAATGATTTTTTTCATCTTGTAATAGTCCTTTTAAGTAATGAACTCTTTGGTCACGAAAGAAATCATCAGTCTTTGGGGTTAAGTTACCTGGGACTTGATTGTATGTGAATGAATTCATTTCTTTAGTTTGCTGAGACTTTGCTTGTATGAGTAAGTTGTTAAGTGAGATTTGGAAGGACTCAAGATCTTCTGAGGGTAATCTTTGGATATGCCGGATTTGGCTTGGAGTTAGTGAATGACCACGGGTTAGAAGCTTTAGGCATTGAATTTGCTGATGAAGCTGATGTAGTTGGCCTGTAGAGAACTTTGAAGAAGGCGGGAGGATACGTAAATTGCTTGTTGGCTGGGTTGAGGGATTGTAGGCTTGAATTTTGGTTTCCTAAAATAGTTAGAACTGTTATAAAGTTAGAGTATTTTACAACTCTAACTATGGTTATTTACATTTCTAAATTTAACTTGATTTTCTGCTGGAATGGACGCTGACATGGCTTGATTTATTTTATGTAATCGTAGCCAATAAATATGGGGGCGGGCTTTTACTTAAGCTCCAGTACTTTTGTTTATTTAAGTAACCATTCAATCAAAATTAGCGAGTTTTAAGTAATTCTAAGCTAAATGCATACAAACTGCATATTTATTCAATACCATTTATGGAAAACTAATCAAAAAAATATATTCTCTTATATAAACTCTTTATATTTTTAGACATGAAAATTTCGCTTGAAAAAAACTTAAAAACTGAAGCATCAATTCTGGTTTTTAATGTTTTGTATATTTTGTTTAAAAACTCTTGAGAAATAAGAAAATACTTTTAGGATTATTGGCAATTTTGTCCTTTAAGCCATTTTGTCAGAAATCAGTGAGAGAATAAGCGGATCTGATTATTTGGTTTTTAATGGATTTTTTGCAAGTCATAGGTTAAGAGAATAATGATTGATAGGACTGTAGTAAAAATTTCATTTACTTTGACTAGGTTTTTAAAGCATTTTTTTAAGATTTTTGAAATAGATATGCCTTTTTAATTAGAAAAGATGTAGAAAGTTGAATAGGATTGTATAAAATTAAGATGAAGTTTGTAATTAATGTAGTTGTTTATAGGTATAGATATATAGAGATTTTGTGTTAGGAAAAATATGTATTGATTTTTTTTATTATTCTTGTACAGGATAGATCTTTTAATAAAATAACGATATACAATTGTGTATTAAAGGTATATATTTTAATATAAGTAAACTCATACTCAAATTTCTGCTTATAAAATCTTTAGCATCTTATATGAAATCTCAATAAACAATCACCAAATATTATCTTACTATATAAAAAACCCAAAAAAAGTATATCTAAGCAAGCAATACCCCTCATCCCACTTCATAAAAAATCTAATAAATCTTTCCTACAATTTTCTAACTAATTCACCCCAAACCTTTCCCAACAAATCTCATAATCCAACACCTTTTAACTTTTTACCCAATACGCACATTTATTTTTTTCATCTATTTCCCGACTTTAAAAATCCCTTTCTTATCATCTTATCATCTTATCATATCTTACCTCATACAAATTTATCTACAAACCCTATAAATAATCTCCTAAAATTATATCATCATATTATCTGGCTTATAAAACAATAATAATAATAATGGGAAGTTGTAATTTTAAATCTGATAACTTTGACACAACACAGTCTATATGCAAGTCTCACTTTCAATTCCAATACGGTATCGGTAAAGGTGGTTTCGGTAAAGTATGGAAAGTTGAATTCAAAAAAACCAAAGATATCTTCGCCATGAAGGAAATGTCAAAAGCTCGAATCCTAGCGAAAAAAAGTGTGAACTCAGTGATCAACGAACGAAAGCTTTTATCATACCTTAAACATCCTTTCATAGTAAACATGCAATACGCATTCCAAGATCGTGAAAACCTTTATCTAGTTATGGACCTAATGCCAGGTGGAGATTTTAGATACCATCTAAGCCGTACTAAGCGTTTTTCCGAAGTGCAGACGAAATTCATAATAGCTTGTGTAGTAATCGGCCTTGAGTTTTTACATAAAAACGGCGTAATCCACAGGGATATTAAACCAGAAAACCTAGTTTTCGACAACAAGGGATATTTAACGATCACAGATTTTGGTATCGCCAGGGTCTGGGTAGAAGAAAATGCTAAAGATACAAGTGGTACACCTGGTTATATGGCTCCTGAAGTTATGTGTCGTCAAAATCATGGTGTTGCTGTTGATTATTTCGCTATTGGAGTCATTGTTTATGAAGTCATGTTTGGCATACGTCCTTATTTAGGTAGATCAAGAAAAGATATTAGAGATCAAATCTTAGCTAAACAAGTACAGATTAAAAAAGATGAGATTCCTTCAGGATGGAGTAATGAAGCTGCTGATTTTGTCAATAGATTATTACAAAGAAAACCTGTTAGCAGACTTGGGCTTAATGGACCTGAAGAAGTTAAGCAACACCCTTGGTTACAAGATGTTGATTGGAAAGCTATGCAACAAAAAACACTTGTCGCACCGTTTATACCGAGCGATGAAGATAACTTTGATGATAGAGTACAATGTGATAATGATCCTTGGAAAGATGCGGATAGTGATGCAATTAAACAAAGTACGATTTTATTGCAGAATAATGCTACGCAGGAACTTTTCAGCGGATATCTATATGATATTTCACAGAGCAATAGCAGCACTGAAACTACTAATAAAAATAAAAGCAAGCCTACTAATTAAATTGAGTATCTAATTATTGTTAAGCTTTTTTATGGTTTAGTGAAGGTGTTAGTTGTAATTTTTTTGGTTTTGTGGTTTGTGTTTAGGGTTATCAGATTATGTTTTGTGATTATTAAGGGTTGTTATTTTTTGATGTTGATAACTGCAAAAAAATTTGAATTTTTTTTAGCAAATTTTTTTTTTTATGTGATAGTTGTATGTTGTTAGGAATAACTTTTATTTTAATCAAGACTGAATTTGCTTGTTTTTATTAATTTATGTTTTTTAATTATATGATGCATTATCGCAACTTGTTTTTGGCGATCATAATATTTTTAAAAGTTATAGTGAGTTATTTTAACATATCTTATTATGATTTTATAATGATTTCTTTAGTATATAATCATCATAATTACCAAAATTGTAGCAGTACCTAATAATTATAACAATTAAACAATATATAAAATCTAATATTCCTAAACTTACTTTTCAAATACAATACAAAAATTTATAAACATCGTATCGCATCCTAATATCTAACAATTAAAACACAATCCCATCTCCAATATCTAAAAAAAGCTCAGTAACCTTCCATATCATTAAATCCTATACAAAAAACGCAATCTCAACAACAAAATTCCAAAAAATCTTTCAAACCACCAATCTTAACCACCCATAAACCCATCTACATCTTTTAATCATAAAAACCCCTACATAATTCCATTCCAAAATCTGCCAAATCAAAAAAATCTTATATTTCAACACAAAAACCCCCATTACACCCATCCTAACCTTATCATTCCCCAACCATACGCAAAAATCATCCATCTCCAAACATTTCCTAATCTTCTAATTAAATCCTAACAATTTTTTTTCAAATAAACTCTGATATTCAAATACATATTCAAATCTAAAAATTAATAAAATACATGACGATACGTGGAGACCACGAATACGACTATCTATTCAAAATAGTCCTAATAGGAGATTCAGGTGTTGGGAAGTCAAACATATTATCTCGTTTTACCCGTAAAGAGTTCAATTTAGAATCTAAGACAACAATTGGAGTAGAATTTGCGCAAAAGTCTATAGACATTGAAGGAAAAGTTATAAGAGCACAAATCTGGGATACTGCTGGACAAGAAAGATATCGTGCTATTACTTCAGCATATTATAGAGGAGCAGTTGGAGCTTTACTTGTTTATGATATAAGCAAATCAAATTCATTTGAAAATGTTGATAAATGGTTAAAAGAATTAAAAGACCATGCTGATTCCCAAACTGTTATAATGCTTACTGGGAATAAAGCAGATTTAAAACATCTGCGAGCTATAAGCACAGAAGAAGCAGCGACATATTCACAAAAGCATAATCTAGCCTTTATAGAAACCTCAGCTTTAGATGGTACAGGTGTAGATAAAGCATTTGAAATTGTACTTAATGAAATCTACCAATTAACAATAAGAAACGTGATTGGGACTAAAAAAAACACTTCTATCGGCCCATCAAGGAGGATTGACTTATCAGAAGATAAAATCACTGCACCTAAAGATATAAAAGACCCTACTTGTTGCCAATAGATAGGTTATTTTATAATATACTCATTCTAGAGCTAATTGTTTATGTTTTAAAAAACGACATATTGTATCTTGAGTATCTTTTATAATGAAAGATTTAGATGATATTGACGAGAAGATCGGAAGGTGGACTAAAGCTGAACATAGAAAGTTCTTAGAAGGGTTGAAAATACATGGAAGAAACTGGAAACTTATATCTGATATAATAAAAACAAGAAGTAGTACTCAAGTAAGAAGCCATGCACAGAAGTATTTTATAAGAGAAGAAAATAAAAATAGTTTTGTCCATACGAATAATTTTACAGAAGAAAATATAAGAAATAGAGTTGAAATATCTAAGAAATGTGTACTTAAAAGTGAAGCATGTACACAATATGGTGAAGGAATGATATTCCCTGGTTTAATATAATTAGATATTTAATAAATGGTGACTTTGCGGCTACAAAAGCGTCTTGCTGCTAGTGTTCTAAAATGCGGTAAGAGGCGAGTGTGGATGGATCCTAACGAAGTCCAAGAAATATCATTAGCTAACTCAAGACAAAACGTGAGAAAACTTGTTAAAGATGGGTTTATTGTGAAAACACCTCAAGCAATTCACTCACGCTCTAGGGCAAGACTACACAAAGAGTCAGTACAAAAGGGAAGGCATACTGGAATGGGTAAGAGAAAAGGTACCCGTGAAGCTAGGATGCCTGAAAAGATCTTATGGATGCGCAGACAAAGAGTTTTAAGAAGACTGTTAAGGAAATATAGAGCATCGAAGAAAATTGACAAAACTCTTTATCATGATTTCTATGTTGGCTCTAAAGGGAATATGTATAAGAATAAGACTGTTCTTAGTGATGCTATTTTCAAAGCTAAAGCTAATGCTGAAAGAGAGAAGAATTTGAAAGATCAGCAGGAAGCTAGAAGACAAAAGAAATCGAAGGTTTAGATAGTAAGTATTTAGATATGTTGAGTGATTTTTTTTATTTATTTTGGGTTTGGTGTTAGGATTTTAATTTCAGGTATATGGTTTTGCATATAGGATAAAGAAAAGCTTTTGATGTGGTTTAAAAAGTGGAGGTTTAGAGATTGGTATTAGAAAAGTTGTATTTTATATAATATTTTGTGTTATTAAGTAATTGTGTAGATTTTTTTATTATTTTGTGGAAGATCAAGATAAGGCCTTTTATGTTTTTTTTGATATGAAATGGGATTCTGTAAAAAATTTTTTTTGATAATTTTTTAGGTGGAATTAGTTGTATTGATAATATTATTGTTTTAATTCATTTGTAAATAGGATGATTTTGTGTGGGTGTTGAGAATTTTAATGCAATATTCAGTGAGATTTTATGTTCAAATATTTAATATTAAAAATTAGTAATCTAAATTATGTTAATTAAACTTTATATACCGCTTCTCTAAATTTCTGTATTTCCCTAAAATTTCCCTTATTTTCCTCTTTATTCAAACTAACATAAAAATTATCAGTAATATGCATCTTAACTAAAGAAAAATAGCTCATATCCTTATATGTTTTAATCAATAAATAAAATTTATCTTATTCAATAAACTCATCAAAAATCTGAAATTAAACTTAACTTTTAAGATTTTTCATTATATTAAGAAATTCAACATACTTTGTATACTCAAAACTAAATTAAGATTTGATTATGAGTTTTTTATCCTTATTTTATAACCAAATAATAGCAAAAGTTTTTACATAGAATAATCAAAGGTTCAATAAAATTTGAATATTTCAATTTATATTATATTCCAATAATTTTAAATATATTCTTCTTATTGAATACGAATTCTAGATAACATTGTATAATATATAATAAGCTAATTTGGCAAACTATTGAAATATAAAATGGCTTACTCAATAGAAGAAGCAACAATAAAAGCAAAATATCTTAAAATTCAAGGAGATAAAGAAAGTGATAATGGGAATTTACAAAAAGCACAAGAGTGTTATCGTCAATCAAATCAGTTCCTAAATTTATATTATCATAAATTGCATGTGAAGAAATCAGGAATATATCGAAGACTAGCTATTTCTTATTTGTTAATATCTAAATACCCTGATGATAAAAATATCCCAAATATTGAAGAAGCTTACTTATTTACTAAAATGTACATAAAAATAAAGACCTCTCTAGGAAAAACTCCAAATAATTTAGACAAACTGTATTTCATATTGGGAATTTATTACAAACTACGAACAAAGTATGATAAAGCGATTCAAAACTTCGAAAACTGTAGGATTTTACTTGCAAACCTACCAAATATCAATTATAATAATATTTTGGCAGTGTATTTTAATATAGCTTACTCATATGAGATGATAAATAATACGCATAAAGCTATTGAAAATTATGAATTTTTTTTAAAAACCATAGAAACCACTTCCAATTTTGATAAAGATAATATCCTAGCATTAATTTACTATAGTCTTGGAGACTTGTATCTTGAAATTGATAATAAAAAATCATTAGAATTTTTATACAGAGGTAAAAATATTATAAAAAATTCTAAAAGTCCTAATCAATTTACACTGGCAAATATATATTATAGTATCGGCAGATTATATTCTTCTTCAAATGAAAATAGAAAAGCTTTAGATTTTTATAAAAAGTCTTTAAAAGTTTATAAAAATATTGAAAAATTTTACCATGCACTTCCTATTGAACTATACATCAATATAGGGACTATTTACATAATTTGTAATAAATTTCAAAAAGCTCTTGAAATATATGAAAAAACTAGGATTGTAATGGAAAATACCATCCCACCTAATCCTAAATTACCATTTTTATACAGCAATCTTGGGAGTCTTTACAATGAAGTAAATGATGCAAAAAAAACTTTATTTTACATGGAAAAATCAAAAAATCTTTTAGAAAACAAACAGTATCCAAATCTTAAACATATAGCAAATATTTATAACTGTTTAGCAGGAGCATATAATCAATTAAATGATAAAAAAACAGCATTGCAATACTATAAAAAATCTAAGGAAATTCAAAAAAAACTATCAAACCCTCAAACTTTTGAATTAGCAGACACATACTTAAAATTAGGTCTTCTATATAAAGTTAACAATCATAAGATTAAAGCTTTAAGGTTATTTGAAAAATGTAAAAATATATTAGAAAAACATATAAAATCAGGCTTTTATAACCCATCTAAAATGTATGAAAAACTAGGTAGATTATATTCTGAGCTAAATAATCCTGATATAGCATTAAAGTATTATGAAAAACTAAAATTTTTTTTAGAAGGCAGTAAAAATAT
The DNA here is from genome assembly GCA_001970955.1 of Stentor coeruleus. Taxonomy (NCBI): domain Eukaryota; phylum Ciliophora; class Heterotrichea; order Heterotrichida; family Stentoridae; genus Stentor; species Stentor coeruleus. Next base: position 2,915 of record MPUH01000789.1, on the reverse strand, counting down.
TAATAAACTCGAATTATCAAGTTGCTATAATTATCTAGCGACTATTTATAAAAATAAAAACCAACTAGACAAAGCTTTTGAGTTTTATAAAAAGCATAAAAGAATAACTAAAAAAATCTCTGGGTCTAATCATCCCAATCTAGCAAAAGCATATTTTAATTTATCTTGGTTTTATTTAAATATAAATACCATCAAAAAATCATGGGTTCTTTGTGAAAAATCGAAAAATATTATCGAACAAACACTTGGCCAGTATAACCCTGACAGAGCTGTTGTATATTCCCGTTTAGGGATTATATATGATATAATGGAAAATTATGATAAAGCATTAGAAAGTTATAAAGAATGTTTGAGAATAATGAAAAATGTATATGAAAAAGAATATTTCGCATATGCTGAAGTATATCATAATCTAGGAAATGTGTATCAAAGCTTGAATAAAAATACAAAAGCAATAAGGTACTTAGAAAAATCGATAAAAATATCAGAACGTCATTATTCGCCTTATAGTTTAAATCTTGCTAAGCTCTATAATGATTATGGGATAAGTCAATTTAATAGAAATAATAGCAAAGCTTTGGAATACATAGAAAAGTCTATATATATTTTTGAAAAAATACTTAAACCTTATGATTCTACACTATTTCAAATATATAGCAATCTTATCATATACTATCAAACAATAAAAGATTATAAAAATGCATTTGAATATTGCGAAAAGTTCAAAAAAATTTTGGAAAAAAGCCCTGATATCGATCCTTCAGTAATGTCTAAATTTTATAACAACCTTGGGATTATTTATAAAGATACTAATAATATAGATAAAGCTTTTGACTGTTTAAAAAAATCTAAGAAAGCATGGAAAAGAATTTTAAGTCCTAAAGATCTTAGTCTAAGTTATATATACAATAATTTTGGTTGTATTTATTTTACTACTAATAAAATGAAAAATGCTTTAAAATATTATAATAAAAGCAAAATTATTAAAGAAGCCTTACTAAAACCTGAACACCCTGATTTAGGTCTTTTATATTATAATATAGGGAAAGTCTATCAAAGTTTAAATGAAAATAAAAAAGCATCTGAATATTTTAGCAAATACGAAAAGATCAAGAAAAAATGGAAAAACCATAGTCATATAGCAATAAAATTTGATTTAAAAACAAACATTCTTAATGAGAATTATAGTAATTATAAATGTATAAGAGCAAATTTTGAGCAATCTAAAATTTGTAAAAATAAAGGTTATAGGTCTTGTATTAATAGCATACATAAAAATAAAAGAATTGTATCATTATTTTCATGCTTTAAAGTTTTCCCTAGTATTTATTCAAAGTATGACTTTATTTTTACAAACAAAAATAAATATCAGCCTGCTAATATCTATGAAAAAGAATGCCGACAATTTCCTTTTTCATGGAGGTCCACATATCAAGCATTTAAAGAGATAAAATTATTGAAAAAACTATCTAAGCAAAGTAATTATTTTCCACAATTTCATTATTATTCAGTAAAGAAAACCTCAACTAAAGCAACTATATATATAGGACTAGAAAAATCTTGTAACAATCTTAAGGAATACATTATTCAAAATCAATACCCAAGTGAAAGAGATATGAAACTTCTATTTTATAACATAATAAAAGCTTATCATATTTTAAGGGAAAACAATATAGTTCATAGTGATGTCAGTCCAGAAAATATCCTCATCGACACACCAGAGAACATACGAATATGTGATTTTGGTGACTCATTTTTTTGTAATAAAAACTTTAAACAAGATCAATTTCCAATAATTTTCCCCAAAAAATGGGCGACTATAGATTTTTTATCCCCAGAACTCATGACTTGGTCTAATCTTTCCGTTGCTTTGTCTTGGATAAAATATGATCCTTTTAAATCAGATATTTTTTCTATAGGATTAAGCTTATTAAGTGCATGCAAAATTGATATTAAAGGACTTAATGAATATGGTTTATTTCGAGATATTCATATAAAAGAAATGCTTACTATAAATTATAATTATATTGCTAAAGATAGTTTAAGGAAAATTTCTTATAAAGTTTTAAGAGAAAATCTTCAGAAAAATATCGATGAAAAATTGGATGAGTTTCCTTATGGTTCTTTAAAGGAGATACTTAGGGGAATGCTAGAAGTTGATATGTGTGAGAGGTCTAGTATTGAGCAAGCATACAAAGAAATAACCTTTTTATTATAGTAGTTAGGAATTGTGGCTTAATAAAACTTACTTTTAAATTATTTTTTGTTTTTGATAAATCCTTAATAAACTTTTTTCATTGAATATAACGAAAATCTATCTTAATAAATAATCCTTACTATAACTAAATTATTCTTAATTAATACTAGAGTAATTTTTCTTTAAACTTTTCTCTAAAGCTATGAACCTTTTCATAATAAACACAATTTTGTTTTTTTGGTATAATAACTAAAAAATACTCAGACATAACTTTCATATAAATAGAAAATAATTCAAAACTATCTAAAACATTTTCTATTCTTTCCAAATAAAAAAAAATTGGATATTCTTTAAGTTCCCTACATGAAACTTCATTTAACAAAGCCTTTAGAGAATAATTAATTTTCATTTTTTTAAACCCTGAAGTTATTTACCAGAGGTATTTTATCATAAAAATACATATACAATATATTCGTAAATAAATCACTAAAACTTTCTCTATTTATTTTGATTTCTAATACTCTTTCAAAACCTTTTACAAAACTTTTTATTGGTAAACCGTTTAACCACCTTATTGTAGGGTGATCAATACAGAAGCTAAGCAAATCTAAGACGAATTCATCTGCGCATAGCCAAATTATTTTTTTTAATAATATTTCTAATTCAATTAGTTGTGTTTTTAATGATAAGTATTTTATAAAAACATCAGTATATAAGT
>MPUH01000788.1:0-34905 GCA_001970955.1 Stentor coeruleus | reverse complement strand
ATTATAGTGCATATAAAAGATATTATATTAGATAAGCATATTTCATATAATAAAACACAGATATATTTTTTTAATTATCATATATAAACTAACCAATTATATTTTTATAATTGCATATTATTTTTCTGTTAATACTGCAAGAAATATAAATAACCTTATATTGAAAGCATAAAAATTACCTAATAATATATATATAATCATTCCTACTATTAAATACCATTACTATTAAGCTATTGTCTCAAAGTCTTCAAATTTCCAAACAATTCTATCTTTAACAGTAACTTTAATATCATTATTCACAACATCATTCCAATATGTCTTCACATCGTTTACATAAACAATCCAAATTTTTCCATTTTTCGGATTTTTTTCATCTTGAATCTCAGTGCCAACAAGTCTTTGGACATAATACTCGTATTTATCTTCAGTCCTGTTGTAAATAGAAATAAAGTTCCCATCAATTTCTAATCCATATTTTACATCAAATGACAAGTAGTTCATCAAAGTGGTCAATGAAATCGATTGATTATTAGATTTGTATGTAAAATTGCATAATTGTCCGTTTTTTGGATTAGAAACTTGGACTTTATAATTTGCTTCTTCCTATGTAAAGATTACTATAGTTGCTCTGACAATACCACGTGTTGCCCCACTCCCACAGCCCATTTTTATAAACTTTTTTAAACTTAATTTTTTTTATTAGTTATACTGTTTATGATATTCAGATGATTTTGATACAAAATTGAAGTGGAATGCATCAGAAATTATATTTTATTTTTTTTTAAAATTGGAATTATAGGTTTTATTAGAAAATGTTCATGTTTTTATTGAGAAAAATATTTTGGCTTATATTGTTGTCTTATGGGTGTAGATGTTTGGGTGAATTAGAAATTTGGGAAAGCATTTGAAGATTTTAGTTGAGGGAATGGGATTTATTAGAAGGTTTGTAGTAAAAATTTAAAGATAAAGGTTTATAGAGAAAAGGCAATCAAAGTAATAATTATTTAGTTAAAATGATAATAATTACAATTATACTTTTTATATAGCAGAATATCTTAGACGGGCAGGTTTGGGTTTAAATAATATTATAGCTCATAGAGTTATTTAAATATCTTTTCTTCTTGCAAAAAAATAGATCTTTCATCATATATTTAATCATAAAAAGTGTATTCTTTATTATTCATAACCCAATAAAATAATTTATTTACATCTTAATTCCTAAAAGATCTTTATATATAAAATGTGGAGTAATATCAAAAACATCGCTAGTGAAGCTATTGTCGCTGCAATCGACATTAAACAGCACATAGCTGAAGTAGCAAGCGATGAAGTAGAAGTTAAAGACACACTAGAAATAGTTGAACAGGACCTAGGGGCGAACTTTCTAGATAATTTTATAAATGAACATAACACCCTAAAACTTCAATATAAAGACCTTAATGAAAGATATGATATAGAAAAAACCAATTGGCAGAATGAAAAAAAGAGGCTTGGGGAAATTATTGGGATTCTAGAAGGGGGTTTAGCTGAAAAAGATAAAGAAATAGTTTGGGAACGTGAAAACTATCAAGAACAGCTAAAGGAAATAGTTAAATCTAAAAATAAAACCCAAAGAGAATATGAAAAAGTTCTTGATGAGCTTGTAGAAGTGAAAAATAGCATAGCAGAAAACCAATATAAAAGTGAGGAAATAGAGGAATTAAAAGGATTAGTGAAAAGTTTGCAAATGGAAAATAGCATATTAAAAGAAGAACGTGATGAATGGAAACACATGTATGAGAATTATTTGAAAAATGAAGAAGACAAAATTAGTCGATCATTTTTTATTCAGTTCCTAAGCGCTTTTTCTAGTAATATTTATAATCCTATTGAAAGAGAGAATATGATTAATAGCTTGGTAGGACAACTTCATTTTACAAATGAGGAAAAATCGTTATTTGGAATATATGCTAAGCCCAAACATAACTTTGAGTCTGAGGAAAAAGAAATTTCTTTATTTGATAAATTCGCTTCATTTCTTAAAGGCTAAGTTTGAATTTTGACTAAATACATATGACTAAATTAGTAATAAAACTCTAAGCTAAATGAATTTTCTTTATTATTTTGGTTGAATTCAATTATTAAACATGCTATGAAAGGTAAATTTTAATTAAAACATATAATAAAGTATATATTAAAATATCAACATCATAAACCTATAAAATAAAATAATCTACTCTTATAAATTCCCCGAATTATCAAGAAATTAAACATTTAAATATAATTATTACACCAACAATAAAAATATTATAAACCAACACATTATAAAATATGAAAAAAATCAAGTCTACAGACACATTTTCAGAAAAGCCTAAACCTCGTACAAAAAGTACTGCATACAATCATATAGCATTTCCAAGCTTCTCCACTCCAAATCAAGGAACAATATCACACTTAAGCTTCCACAAGATACGAGCAAATTCAATAACAAAAAAACTATCTTCTAAGGGTCTCAAGAAAAAAAGGTTGGAAGTTTTCAAATCATCCCTCAGTAAATCTCCATCAAATTTTATAATAGCACATACTAAAGACGATATAAGTGATATTTCACAAAGTTCTTGTAGGCATCGACGTGATAGTTTTATAAAAGCTGATGAACTTTACAAGAAAATTGAAAAAATCCAATCGAATGACCCAAAAACTGGTATAAAAGGAAAAACTCATGAAGAAAAATTTTATATAGCCGAAGCGCTGTTTGATGAGATTATAGCTAAAGATAAAATATTTGGTAAGTATTTAGAAATTGTGAAAAAATGCTATGAAGAGCATTTACAAGAAAAAATCGAAAACATTAGTTTTGAGAAGGAAATTGAGAAAGAAGAACTTATGATGAGTTATAAAGCTCTAGAACAAGAAAATGAAAGTTTGCAAATATCATTAGAAAGTATTTCTAAAGAAAATTTAGAGCTTAGTAAAGATATTGAGATTTGTGAGGAACATTGTATTAAATTACAACAAAAACTTTCGAAGGTTTATAATGTGTCTTTGGATAATGTACCTAATAACCCTGAGACTTGGAAAAGTTTGTTGTTGGAGAATCAGTTTCATTCAGATATGTGTAAGATGTTGAAAAAGGAATTGGAAGTGTATAAGCATGGTAAAGACTCATTTGCTAAAATAATGTAATATTTATAAAAGTAGATGTATTGAAATAGAGGATAATTGCTGTTGTATATAAATTCTAAATAACTATCGCCCTTTTTATCTGTAACTATTTCTAGACAATCAAGTCGAAAATAATGAAATTTCTATTATTTATCAAGTAAATTTTAATCTTCCTCAGTATTCTCTGGTATATTTTCTTCAGTATTTTCTTCAATAGTTTCTTCTACATTTGTTTCTTCCTCCAATACTACTTCTTCATTTTCAAGCAGTTGTTCCCCAGTAATAATAGCATTAATAACTTTATCATTAAAACTATCATCAGCAATACTCTCAATATCAGTTATAACAAGAATTTTAGCATCTGCATCTTCTAAGCATGTGCTGCATGTGCTCAAATCACAACATGGCTCATTTCCAGTTAAACAACTACATTCTTCACAACAACTTTCAGTACCAGTAAGACATTCGCATTCAATACAACAAGATTCATATCCATTAACACAAGTACATTCAGCACAACAACTTTCTTCTCCAGTCAAACATTCACAAGCAATACAACAAGTTTCATATCCATAAATACATTCACAAGGTGCACAACAACTTTCTTCTCCAGTAACACATTCACATTCAGCACAACAAGATTCATCTCCATTAATACATTCACAATCAATACAACAACTTTCTTCTCCAGTAACACATTCACATTCAAGACAACAAGTTTCATAGCCATTGATACATTCACAACTTTCGCAACAAGATTCAGTACCATCAATACATTCACATTGTATACAACAAGATTCAAAACCAGTAAGACATTCACAAGGTGCACAACAAGGTTCATTTCCAATTTCACAAACACAAGTTTCACAACAAGTTTCAGTACCAGTAAGACATTGGCAAGGTAAACAACAAGGTTCATCGCCATTTATGCATGTACAATCTTCACAACATGACTCTTCACCAGTGACACATTGACAATCTAAACAACAAGGTTCAGAACCATCAATACATTCACAAGCTTCACAGCAAGATTCATCTCCAGTTATACATTCACAATATAAACAACAAGATTCATTACCATTAACACATTCACAATCTAAACAGCAAGGTTCATTACCAATCATACATTCACATTCTAAGCAGCATGATTCATCACCATTAACACATTCACATTCTAAACAACAAGGTTCATCTCCATTAACACATTCACATTCAATACAACATGACTCAGTACCATTAATACATTCACAAGCTAAGCAGCAAGGTTCATTACCATTAACACATTCACAATCAGAACAACAAGTTTCATCACCATTAATACATTCACAAGGAATACAACAAGGTTCATCACCAAGGATACACTCGCATTCTAAACAACATGACTCATCTCCATTAATACATTCACATTCTTCACAACATGATTCATCACCTGTTATACATTCACAAAATAAACAACAAGACTCTTCTCCTGTTACACATTCACAATCTAAACAGCATGGTTCATCTCCTTTTATGCATTCACAATCTAAACAACATGATTCTAAACCTGTTGTGCATATACACTCTAAGCAACAAGGTTCATTGCCATTTACACATTCGCATTCTGCACAACATGATTCATCACCATTTATGCATTCACAAGGTTCACAGCAAATCTCAGCACCAGTTAAGCATTCACAATCCTCGCAACAACTTTCTTCTCCAGTTATACATTCACATGATAAACAACAAGGTTCATCACCATTTATGCATGTGCAAGCATTACAACAAGATTCAAGTCCTGTAATACAATTGCATTCTAAACAACATGGCTCATCACCATTTATACAAAAACATTCTTCACAACAAGATTCATCTCCATTAACACATTCGCATTGAGCACAACAAGGTTCATCTCCAAAAATACACTCACAATCTTTACAACAAGGTTCATCTCCATTAATACATTGACATTCTTCGCAACAAGTTTCATTCCCATTCAAACATTCGCACTCCTCACAACAAGTCTCATCTCCATTGATACATTCGCACTCTTTACAACATGTTTCAAGCCCAGTCACACATTCACAAGCCCTACAACAGCTTTCAAGCCCAGTAACACAATTACAATCTTCACAACAGCTTTCATTACCAGTAATACAATCACAAGGAGCACAACAGCTTTCATTTCCTAAAACACATTCACAAGGAGCACAACAGCTTTCAAGACCTGTAACACAAGTGCATTCACGACAACATGTCTCAAGTCCAGTTTTACATTGGCAAGGTGCACAACATTTTTCTAATCCAGTGACACAAGTACAATCGCTTATACATGTGCAGAACTCAATGATATAGTTAACATAAGTCAAATAATTAACTTCAGTGTCAAAATGTTTAGTTGTATAATCACAATTACATGAAGGTGTCCATGCAGGTTGGCCATTAGGAACACAACATTTACAATTTTTGGATAAGTATGTGGTATAGGTTAGATAATCACTATTTGCTCTGAATTTCTTTATTGGATGGTGGCATTCACATCCACGAGTCCATCCTTCAGACTTAAGGATGATTTCTTCATCGTCTGAATCATCTTCTGAATCATCTGTAGGTTTGACTTGAAGGAAACCATCAGACCCATGCCAGAAAGTGTTGGAAAACGTATTAACGGGCGATGAAAGTCTTTCCTGGACTTCGGTAAGGCTCAAAGCTTGAGCAAAAAGAATCAATGATAGAGAAAACACGAATGGCATTTATAACAAAAAACGGATAGAAATTTTTCTGTGCAAGAAAAATGCCCATTGGAAGAAGTTTTAGCATATGAAAGTGTGAAAATAAAGTAGTTTGTGGTAAGACCTTGGTTTTTATGTAATTAGTTTGACTTTGATGTGGGTGGATGAGGTGAAAAATTTGTTAGACATTTTTTATAGGGACAGTTATTCTAAAGTCCATAGGTTTAGTTATAAATTTTTACCCTATGCTGTATATAATTATGTTTAGGTATGGGGATAATATTTTTTATAGTGTATATGTGAAGAAATTGGTAAATTTATGATATTTTTGTTAGATGTAAAAATTATGACTAAGAATTTATCAACAAAAAATATTACTAGAGATATCATTATAGTGATTTTTATAGCTTAGAAATTATGTTGATAATTCTGTTGAGTTAAATTTAGAGTTTCCTAATAAAAATGTTGGAAGCAAAATTTAGGTATCCTGAAATTTTAACAAAAATATTTTGTGCATTTTATTTATTTTATTATAAGGAAGTTGTAAGTTATAAGAATAAAAGTTTTCTGAATATTTTATGATAGCTTTTACATTCAAATATCCTTATGTTATTATCTTATAATATTTTTTTAAGTCCATATATAGGGATTTACAACTTAATCTTTTTAGGATTATATTTCTATTACCAGAAGTAGAAAGCTATAATATTAACTTAAACTCCTATAATATATTTCAACTTTCCACTATAAAAATGTAATCTCTGTAAAGTACTAATTTAAATACTTAGCTAACTTTTTATGCCATCAACTTTACTGTATTAATTTTTTGTTCATCCTAACCCCAGCCTCTAATACATAATATTAGTATTTTACATATCTTATCGAAATTTTTATTCCATATACAAGTTTTTACTATACATAGTAAAACTATTAAAATTATATATACAACCATATACATTCTATTTTATATAATTACAGCAAAATTATACTTATCAAAAAAAGCAAGTCATAAAATCATAGACAATTTTGATTTTAACTTTTTACTCTAGGTTTCAGTCATTTTGAATAAAATTTTTCGATTTTTATACTTTGAGATGTGTATTTAAACTGAAAAAAATCTGAGATTCTTTAAAAAGATAGTTTTTTGTACATTTAAAGCTTGGATATTAGTTTAAACCAAGTTTTACCCAAGTGCTAAACTATGACTAGTGAATTTTATATAATAATAATAAATGTAAATTTTAGTAACTAATTGATCTATTTAATTAAATAAAACCTTTAACCTAGCATTTTCTTTGTAACTTGCCTTTCTAGCCTTTTTGTGAAATTAAAGTCTTGTTTTGATTTTAGTGTGAATTTTCGGTCGTTTACGAATTCCCGGCACTGAAGGATTATGTCGTTATCTTGAGTTTTAAAATCATTTTCAAATAGCTCCTGCTGTTGTCGGATTTTTAACTTTAATGAAACGATATTATTTTTTGCTGTGTTGATAATTTGCTTAGTGCTATGACACATTCCATCAATACTTTTCAGAAAAGCATCTGCAACTTTAACTTTTGGTGAGTAAGAGGCTAGCATTTGCATGCTTTTGTAATTAATATTCCCAACACTTATTGGTTTATAGGTTTTCCTAATTCTTATATGTTTGTTAAACCCAATTTCAGGTGATAGTCGATCTTTTAGTTTGAATTTTCTTGTCATTATTGGAGAATTAGCCACTGGTATTGACATTATTTATTTTTTATTAGTAATCAGAAACTGCATTTTCACAGAATTAAGTACTTTTTAATATAGTTGTTCTTAATATTTTTCATACAATTTTACTATATAAATTTCTGAAAAGTTTTGTTAAAATATCCTATTATGAAAATGCAAAGTCAACATCTAAAAATTTGTATTCAGTAGCAGACATCCCCAAACGCTTATAGACTTCGATTGCTTTAAGATTATCTGTATCTGCGTATAAACGAAGAGAAGCTGATTTTTGACTGGCTTCATTAAGAACGTGGTGGTAAAGAGCTTTAAAAACACCTCGCCCACGATAGTTAATGTCAGTGTAGACTGATTGAATATAATAATAATATACTTCTTGCCAGTCAACCCATTGCAAATTAACCATTAAGCATCCAACAACTTTCCCATCAATCTCAGCAACATAATAATTTCCTTTTTTTGGATTTTCTATCAAAATCCTAACACCTTTCCTCACAGTCTCAGAGTTGAGTCTTTTTTCTTCAGTCTCAAAAGCCATACTGCAAGCGAAATCTACCAAAACATCTAAGTCCTTAATTTCCCCTTTCCTTATTTCCATTATATATTAACACATTTCTATTTAATTTTTGTTATAAACCAGATAAACTATTCCCATCTAATGATTTTGCTGAAGTTCTCATGATATTTATAAAACATTTTCTACTAAAACAAGAAATGGAGTCCAAAAAGGTATTTAAAGTCAAGAATTTTAATGTTTTAAAGTATAAACTTTTATATGCATAATATTTAACAAGGGCTGGACAATAGTCAAGCGATAATTCCTAACTAATACTAATATGCATAATATATTAAAAATGGGAGATAGCGGTGGCATTGAATTAAAGCATGCTATTGGATATTCTGCTGAGTACTTTAAGTTAATACATTTCCACCCAAATCAGAAAAACTATATATATATAACCAGAGCATGTATTGTTATAGGAGACCTCACAGATCCTCAAGGACAAGCTTTTTTACGTGGTCATGACAACACTTTTCTTATTTACTTGTGTTGCTATGTCTCCATCAGGTTCACTAATAGCATAGGACAAAAAGTTTAAAATGCTGATGTATTAGTTTGGGACTTCACAACTAGGAAAGTGAAATTTCAATTGAGCATCGTTATGAAATAAAAATTTTAGATTTTTCTCATGACAATCCGCTTTTATGCTCATGTGGTAGTCCAGCAGATAACAAAATGTTTATTTGGGATTGTTAATGTGCAGGCAGAGTATCAACTTTAGCTCCAACTTCAGATTTAAATTCAATAATTGTTGGGAAGGTATACTAACATGTTTTGTCTTAACGTTAGAAATTATTATCTCTGGTTGGGATTATAGCAAAATACGAACTTTTCGTGCTATAATGGTCAGACATTATGGCAAATAGGACAATGCTCATAAAGGTGGTGCTAGTTCTATAAACCTTTCAAATAGCATGAGATTTTTCTCTACAGGAGATAATGATGGAGAAGTTAGAATATGGGAAATACGTACAAGAGATATGGTTTCACATTTAAATTAACATACAAGCAAAGTTACGATGTTAAAATCCTTCGAGATGATTGCCATTTAGTATCAGCTTCAAGAGACAGATGCATGCTAACTTGAGATTTAAAAAGTGAAAAAGAGTTGGAGTTCAAACTCAAAGAATTGGGGGGATTAATTGTGTTTCATTATATGGGGAAAAAGTTGTCACGGCTGGTCAAGAAAGAAAGATGAACATTTGGGATTTAAGACAAACACAACCTTTAGATGCAGGATCTGATGAGATTTATACTTTGGCTGTGAGTAATAATGAAAGATTTATAGCGACTGGAGGAAAAAAGGAGATAATGAGGATATGGGAATTAGCTAGTTTAAAAGTGATTGCGGAAGGATATGGACATTCTGGGCATATTGCTATGGTTGCTTGGACTTATGATGATAAACAAGTTATTAGTGTTGGGAAGAATAATTGTACACTCATTTGGAATGTGTTTTTGTGAGAAAATATTAAGATAATTTATAAAATATTCCTAGTTTATGTGATGACTTGTATATTGTAATATATGATTACATGAATATTAAAATTCAACTATTTTCTTTCCAGAGACTTGGGAGACTGCAACATTTCTCTCAAGTCTTTAGGATTTCAGATCGTTAGTCTTAGAAATTTTACAGGAGAAAATATCCTACACTTGGTCCTTGAAACTTTTTGAAATTAAGGACCTATTTAAAGGTTACTCGGAAAAATAGAGCCATTTATTGCATGATAAAACAAAGATAATAAGGTAAATAAAAGTGAGAAGATAATAGCATAGAGAAAGTGATATAGAAATTAGATAGAAGAGATCAAGGACATAAATGAGATTGAAACAAAGAAAATAGCTAGGAAAGATAAGATATAAGTAGAATACAGAAAGGTAAAATAGAAAATAGTAAAGATAATGAAATAGGAATCAATTTCAAACTATTCTAAGAAACTTTATCATTTTTAATACCCTCATCCTTGTTATCATCTGAATCATCACTACTTATCTCTGATTTGTCTTCCTCTTTAATCTCTTCACTTTTAGGGACATTATTATGTTTATCTGCATATTTCCTTCTTTTTCTCTCTTTATTTTTACGTTTTTTCTCTATTCTTCTGGCAATTTTTGAATCATCTCCATTTAGATGATACTCAACTTTTTCAGTTAATCTTTTCCATGCTATATGTCTATTTATAATCAAATCTCTTGAATCATGAACTTTTACTGTTATTCTTGTGGGTACATGCAATAAATTTACACAGTTCTCAGATTTGTTTACTTTTTGACCTCCTGGACCTGATCCTGAGCAAAGTTTTTCAATAACGTCGTTAGGGTTAATAGTAAACTTTATAAATCTTTTCAGTAACTTTAACATTATAAAAATCGAAAATTATTTTGTTACAGATTTAATCAAATAGATTTTTCCAGCTTTGATTATTAGTAAAAACCTTATGAATAAAGTGGTTTTTAATATTAATACAGCTTTGATAATGATCAAATAAGCTGAATATTTGGTGGTTTTTTAATTAAAATGACTTAGCCTAACTTAAATTTGCATCTTATAAAAATAGCGCATACAATAAAATCATCCCACAACAACTTTAAGCCTAGCACATTCATCTTACCATTTGTTCAAAGCCATACTTTTTTTAAACTACCAATAATAAAAATAGTTTAAGTCTAACATGAAAAGAAACCTCGACATCATCCAAAATAAAAACCCCACAAACATTCGTTCTCCAAACCCAAAAACCATAAACACTTCTTATCAACCTAAAAAGTTTAAATCTAACCCATTTGACTTTTCAGGTGAACTGAGCTCATTTTATCCTTCTAAAATAGGCCAAAAAGCTTTTTTATCTCCCCAATCAGTAAGTTCTTTTGACAAAGATCTATTCAACGACTCCTACAAAGAAAAACCCTCAAGCCAGGAATCAAAAATCCGAATGCTAGAATTGGCAATAGAGCAAAATCGTTTAACTTATGAAAAAGAAAAAAAAGTTCAAAATGAATACATAGAATTGCTTAAAAGGAAGCTTTTTGTATTGACTAGTGATGATGGACAAGTTCATGAAGATACATGTGAACTGACAAATGATAATCTTAAACTTAAAGGAGAAGTGGCAAAACTTAATAGTGTTATTTCAGATAAAGAAAGTAAAATAATAACATTACAAGATGAAATTCAAACTAAAAGCTTAGATATTCTTCAGTTAACAAAGAAGGTCAATTTATTAGAAAATCTACAACAAAACTTTGTTAGTGAAAATGAAAAAATGCCGAATGTAAAATTTCAAGATGACTTGCAAATCAAGTTAAAACTAGAAAATATTAACTTGATGGAACAGATAACTGAGAAAAATAAAGAAATACAAATGATGAGAAATGAGAAAAAAAATGTTGATCTTGATATAAAAACTTTGTCATATAAACACCTGACAATAGAAATAAAAGATAAAGTTTTAAAGAGTTTAGAAAAATATGAAAAAGAATTTTGTAAAGTTAAAGACCAAGTTGAAAGAATTGACAGTAGATTAGAATTATCAACTAAAAGTATTAGGTTTTTACAAAACAACAGTTTGAATGAGAACTGTAAAACTAAAGCTCTTGAAAAGGAAATGAATGAAAAAAGCGAAAACTTTTTTAAAACACTTTCTACAAGAAATGAGATTTTAAATAATCAAGCTGAGGTTATAACAAATTTGGAAGAGAAAATAAGTGAACTTCATAGTAAAATTGCTTTGAAGGAAGAGAAAATTGATATTCTTAGTGAAAAGATTTATAAGTATAAAATGAATAAGGATGGGCATAAAAGCAAATTTGATGATATTTTATCTCAGAAAGATAAAGAAATAGCATTTTTTAAAAGCAGGGTTAATAAGGATTCGAAGTTTCAAGAAGAGAAAATTATAAGCCTTGAAACATCTTTGTTAGAAATGTCAAAAGAAAACCTTAAGTTGAATATAGAGATTGAGGAAAAGGTAAAATTTTTAAAATTCCAAGAAGTGGCCATGGGTGAACAGAAAAAGAATATCGAAGACCTTAATGAAAAGATGAGAAAAAACAAATTTAAGCTGAAAAAACTGTTAGAAATAAACAAAGAAGGAGAAAAAAACAATCAGAAATCTTTACAAATTATCGAAAAACGAAAGGCTGAACTTTTTGAAAAAGAGTCTCTTGTTTGTATTTTAAAAGAAAAAAATGACGGACTGACGAAAAAACTTAAAGATCTAGAAGACTCTGCACAAAAAGTTAACTATAAAGTTGTTGAAGAAATAAAACATCAAAAACAATTGTCTGAAATTGAAGTCGAAGAGAAATCTAAAGTTGTTGAAAGCCAGAAAAAAATCATAGACGAATTAGAAGACACTATACAAAAATGCAATAATGAACTTATTAGGATTAAAGAAGAACTAGAAAAAAAAGCAGATATTGATGCTAATATATTAGAAAACGCAATATCAGAAAAAAATATGGAAATTGGGGAGTATAAAAATGCTTTAACTTCAACTATTTATGAAAAAAATCTGGATATTGAGAAAATCAAGAAAAAGTTTATAGAAATTATTGATGAAAAAGATAAGGAAATATATATGTTAAAAGAAACGCAATTGAGTATGAATATACAACATAATAATGAAATGGAAACTTTGAAAAATTCCTTAGCTGAAGCTGAATCTAAAACTAAAAATTCGTTAAAAAGTAAAGAAAAACTCAATCTTGACTTGATACAAAGTTTAAAAGATCAGTATAACGAAGAAGTTATCGTCCTTAGAGAAAAATTGAAAAAATCAGAACAAAACTATCAAATCGAAATGAGTAGACTAGAAAACCAATATAATAGCAAATTTGATAGTCTAAAAAAAGAAGAAAATGCTAAAGTTTATCAGATAAAACTGGAAAAGTCAACGTTTGAGAAAGAATTACATGAAAAAGATCAGGAAATTAAAGAACTAAGCAACCAAGTCGAGAATCTTAAAATTGATATGCAAAATGCTGAAAATCGTAAAATAAAAGATACAGACAACATGAAAAAACTCTATGAAGGGCTGATAGACAAAATAAAAAATAAGCTTAAAAAGGTTTGGACACAAGTTAAAAACAAAGAAATTCCTAAAAAGCGAATAGAAACCAACGAAAAAAGCTATGAAAATATTATCAAAGATTCCTTACAATATATTGATAATCTAGAAAGTGCTTTAAAATATACAGAAGAAGAGTTTGATAAAGTAAACAATATAAAAAAACAATTAAATGATAAAATTTTACAAGTTGAAGAGTTAGAAAACCGTATTAAAAACCTTATAAATGAAAATGCATCAATAAGACTGCAAGATGAAAAAAACAAAATGGTTATAGAAAGAAAAAACACAAATATGGAGAAACAAATCTCAAGAATCGATGAGTTTAACACTAAAATCACTGAATACAAAAACAAACTTACTGAAAAAAAAGAAAAATCTAAAGACAGGGGTATAAAAATATCTGAACTTCTTAAAGAAAATGAAGAACTCATGAAAAAAATTGAAGGCTATGAATCGATAATAAAAGAACTTGATGAAGGGATTGCTGTAAGTGAGCAAAGAAAAAAAGAAGCTCAAGATATGCTACAAGATGAAGCAGATAAAGCTAAAGCTGAAGTTAAAAAGCTTTTATTATTGGATGAGAAAAACAAAAATGATATAAAAACTCTTAAAACGACCAATACACAAATTGAAGTGAAAATTCCAATTTTAGAAAAAGAAAATCAAGGCTTAAAAGAAGAAAATTCTCGTGTTAAAAAAAGCGTTTTAGAACTTGAAGAACTGAATAAACGGATTAATGATAAGGATGTTAAACAATATCAATCACAGATAAATGATTTGAATAAAAACATAAAGGAATTAACAGATAAAATAAAAGACTTACAACAACAAATTGATAAAAATCAAGAAATTATTAAAGAACTTAAAGAAAATGCCCAAAAAGAAATCAGCCCTGAACTTGTAAAGAGTCTTGAAACCCAGTTAAAAGATAAGGAAAACCATTGTTTGAATTTACAAAAGTCTATTGATGTGTTACAAAAAGGGACAGAAAAGCTTGTATCAGCAAAGGAAAATATAAATACTATTCTTATTGAAGTTAGAGAGCATGAGCAAATGTTTAAAGACCTTCGTACATTAAATATTCATACTTTTGAAGGGCGACAATTATTAAAAAACTTAAGGGAAAAATCTGAAGAGCAAGAAAGATCATCAACAGAACTTGCTTCACTGATAATAGAAATCATAGAGTCGTTAAGGTAATTTTCAAGTTTTTAAATATTATTAATATAAGTAGGTTANTAGAGTCGTTAAGGTAATTTTCAAGTTTTTAAATATTATTAATATAAGTAGGTTAGATTTCAATTGTAATTTTTATTAAGGTTTTTGAATAAAAAATGAACTGATTGTGGGAGGGAATCGGAAATAGGAGAAGGTATGATTTTAGATTTTATAGATTTGAGTTAATAATTTTTTTTATTCTGATGAAAAGTGCATGGAAAATATCTAAAAATGATTTTTTATTAGAAATGATGATGATGGATTTAGTGAAATGAGTTTAGATTTAAAAAATTATGGGAGTGATTTGGACAAAGATAGGTTGAAAAAACAGGAGTAAAGACTTTTTCATAATTTTTTGGTTTACTATTACTTTTGGATTGGATAGAATTTGAACAAAGATTTTTGCAAAGTAAGGACACGTTTAAACAAGTTTAAATTTGCTATTATGTATAGTTTTTATTCTCTAATAAATTATACACTGACAACTTCTACCACTTTCATTACTTTCTTGAGTCTCCATTAAAAACTTACTAATATTTTCTTCAATATCTTGAATTTGCCCTTTAAGTTGAGTTTCTTCTTCATTAGTATCTTTCACTTCAGATTCAGCTTTCGAAAGTTTGCCTTTAAGGAATTTATATTCCTGATCTAAGACAAGTATTTGCTCAAGCATACTTTTTACTGCAATTCCATCTGTCTTATCATTATTTTCTCTGGATTGAGAAATATTATTATCTAAAGATTTCTTCAAAGATTTTGCTTCTTCTGGAGATTCATTAATAAAAATATTTTCTTCACAGCATTTTTGCGACATATACAAAAATGTATTCAATCTGTTTGAGATCATTTCTTTAATTTCTTTAGTTTTAGCACTGACTTTTTGGATATCTTCTGAATCAGCAGAATCGCAATCAATAGAAGATAATGATAAACTTTCATCTTCACTAACACTGCTTATTGAGTCCATAGAAGGTTTGATTTGATGGTGTACTTCTAATTTTTCTTGATCTTTAGGCTTTTCTAATCCTATATTTTCAGAAAGGAAAATAGGTCTGCTATTCATTTTATTTTTTATGATATCCAATAATAATCTTATGTGTTTTATTTAATTTATATATTTTGTTAGGCTTTCTCTTTAAATTAGTTGGATTTAGTTTAATAAAGTGTTTAAGTTTAAGTAAAGAATATGATTTGAATTATTTGAAAATATAAAATACCATAAAAAATCATATGTAGTCAACCAAAATATCGATAAAAAGTCATAAAAGTATTTATAAGTTATGTGAAATTATATAAATATTATTATTTGCTAATAATTTGTGTAAACTGAACTTCTTATAAAATATTCACAACACCCCCAAGTTTGATTTAATTTTTAACATATAAAACTTTAAATGCTACTCTGGTCTTTTTTAAAGTCTCTATTATTTAATCCCTTATACAATTGTTGTTATTCTATACATGAAATATAATATCAATAACTATTTCCCTTAAGCATGCATTTACATATTTTTCATAATCCCTATAGCAAACCCAATCACTATCCTATCCAAAACCAATCAAAGTATTAAATTTTCATACCCTAAAAATATTTCCCTCATAAAAAATACTAAACATCAAACCTTAAAAATTTCTTATCAAATATCGCATACCCAATCTAAGTTCATATAAAACCATTACAAATTATTAAACCCGAAAATTTAACCAAATCCTCTAAAATCACTTTCCTAAATCATCTAGCATAAACCTAAAACCCAATCTTCACAACATCAACCCTTAAAAATAATCTCTTAATTCATTGGCACAAGTATAATAAAAATGCTTAGCAAAAGATTAGCGAGAGCAGCTTTTATGCAAGGACATGGGTCGAACTATAGAAAGCTCACTCCAGAAGAAAAACAAGAAGCTGAAAAGAACTTCTATAGTACCCTATCCAAAATAAAAGTTTCACTCCCAAAAGTCAGAAATTTTGCTAGTATTTTTAGTGACTTAGTAACCCATGCAACTATCCCAATACCTAAGCAAGTGTTCTCAGAATTCATCCTTCACAATGAAAAATACGTCGATAACTACAAATGGATGTCTGATGAAGTCAATTGCAAGCATCTTTCTGAATATTTGACTGAAGAATTTACATACACAGATGCAATTTTAGGTAAATTATGGAGTCTAAGCAAAGAACTTCATAAAGAACTAAACGATCGTCTCCCAGAACCAAAAACTCAGGTTCTGGAAAAAGCAGGGTGTAAGCCTTAGATAGCTTTATTTATCATCAAGAGCAAGACCAAATACTTAGAACTGCTGGAGAAAAAACAGAGCTTGTTATAAGCAGAGAAGAAATCCTTTCACATCCAGTTCTCCAATACAATAAAGATTTGTTAGAATATATAAAAACTCAAGGTTTACAAGTTAAGAATATTGGGTTTTCTAATGACCATAGGTTAGTTTCTGTGTGTTTTCAAACAAAAATTTCTAACGGGTTGATCGTAAAAGATATGGAAAAAGGTATGACTGGGTTTTTTGTTGAAGATGTTGACGACTTTTGCATTTTTGATCAACTCGGAGGGCTTTTTTATGTTGTCAAAGATAAAGAGTCTAATAAAGGGAGGATTGTATACAGGGCAGAGTTTTTAGGTGTTACAAAACAAGATATCCAAGAGGGAGGAAATAAAGTTTTTCAAGATAAACCTGTAGATGAAGACCAGAGAATATTAGAAGAAACAAGAATTCACATAGGAAAATTATCTGTTGTTAACAGCGAGAAAATCTTTGAAGAGCCTGACCGAACTTTTTCTTTAGAAGTCAGCTCAACATTAAGCGGTGAATATATTCTTATCAAATCAGATAATTTATCTTATGATGCAAATAGAGTATCTACAGAATTCCGTTTCCGAGCTAGTAATAGATCTCAAGGCGATTTCTTAATAATCCAAGAACGAAAAGAAGGTCTTAACTATGACGTCAAACATCAAAAAGACAATTTCTTTCTTCTTGTCAGTAGTCCAGAACTATTCAATGGTCAAATACTCAAGCTTGATATTCCCCCATATTCTTCATACAACCCACCAAGTCAATCTCCTGAAATCCCAGAAACCCAAGAACTTCAACATCAATTTTTAGGAGCTAAAGTTCATTTACCCCATAATCCTCATGTATATATTGAACATGTAGAAGCTTTTAGAAATCATCTTGTATCTATACTCATAGACTCAGAAACATCTTTACAACATATTCAAGTCGATAATTTTACTACAGGGACTACTGATATTGTAGCATATGATAAATATGAAGGACAATTAAAAGTTGCTAATAACAAAAGTTATAGAATTGAATTAGATGGAGCATCACAAGATTATGATAATAAAGAATTTAGATATGCTCTTTCAACTTTACATTCTCCTGAACAGTTTATTGCTTATAATTTAGAAACAAGGATGAATAAAGTTGTCGATTTTAAATATACAATACCAGGTGTAAGGGTTGAAGATTATATATCAGAGAGAATAGTCCTTCCAGCTAATGATGGGGTTATGATACCTTTAACTTTAGTTTACAATAAACGCAATGTTAAATCGGGAACTGAGGCTTGTGGGATAGTTTATGTATATGGAGGAGCATTAGAAGATTGTCATAATTTTCAAATGGATTATAATTGGCTTAGTTTACTTGATAGAGGTTTTTTATTGATTGTTCCACATGTTAGAGGAAGTCATGATTTGTCGAGAATATGGTATGAAAGAGGAGCTGGGGTTAATAAAATCAGGCATTTTCAGGATTTACTTGATGTGATAGTTAGTTTGGCTAGTGAAAAAATTGTTAATTCAGTTGGTGGGTATTCAGTTAACCCTAGTGGAGGATTATCATTAGCTAGTTTGATTGTTAAAGAACCTGAACTTTTGAGTGCTGTTGTTATGAGAGTAAGAAATATTTAGAATCCTTTGTTAGATGTTTTTGAGTATTTGGAAAATAAGAGAACTGCTACAGAATTCGGCAGTTTGCTTGATGTGAATATTTATGAAACTGTTAGGACATATACACCTTATCAGCAAAGGTTTCCTAAAGAGTTTGGACCTACAATGATTACTGCTGATTATGACCATGAACTTGCATTTCAAGCTATGAAGTTCCTGGCAAAATCACGTGAGCAGAAAAAATGTGCCTCGGTTATTTATAGGGAATATCCAACTTGGACTACAGATATTGTCAAAAAGTCTGAAGAGTTCGCTTTTCTGATTAATCATACTAAGATCAAGCGTAAATAAAATTCCTTTAGATTTAATAAGTGTTTGTTTTAGTAAATTATTTGTAAGTTATAGAAATAATATTTAAACTAAAACATAATAAATGTAATAAAATGATAGAAATTATTACAGGATCTTATAGCTATTTTTTTATTTATTCAATAAAACACATATTTTTTCTTCAAAAAGCATCTCTTTAAAAGCCAATAGCAAACTCTATTTGATAACCAAAACAAAAACCCAAATAATTTTTATTTTCAATATAAACATTGCATATCTCCTCATCAAAACAGCTCATAAAATCCTTCCAATACACTTTTATATACATACAAAAAAATTCG
Organism: Stentor coeruleus; assembly: GCA_001970955.1. NCBI lineage: Eukaryota > Ciliophora > Heterotrichea > Heterotrichida > Stentoridae > Stentor > Stentor coeruleus. Next base: position 15,897 of record MPUH01000788.1, on the reverse strand, counting down.
CAATCATTATCTTATCACATCCATATCCAACTTACAGTAAAAATGTTATCTTTCCTTAGAAGGTCTTTCACAAACGAGTATTTTCAATTGCTTCCAAAGCAGCTATGCAACGAGCTTGACAAATTCATCATCGGCCAACCTGATGCTAAAAAAGCTGTTGCCATAGCTCTAAGATCCAGATGGAGAAGGAAGCATTTGCCTGAAGAAATCAGATCTGAAGTAACCCCAAAAAACATTCTCATGATTGGTCCAACAGGTTGTGGAAAGACCGAAATTGCTCGAAGACTAGCTAAACTTTGTGGAGCACCATTTATAAAAGTTGAAGCTACGAAATTCACAGAAGTAGGTTATCATGGTCGTGATGTTGATCAGATAATAAAAGATTTAGTAACAGCAGGGATTCATCAAGCACGTGAAAACATAAAACAAAAAATGAAAGCTTTTACACCACAAATATCAGCTATGGTTGATAATTATATACTTCATCATATATTAGGTCCTGATTTTCCTGATAATGAACGTAAAGCAAAAAAACTTGAATTATTAAGATCAGGGAAAATGGATATGAGGATTATAAGCTTAGAACAACCTGATATAGAAAAAATAGTATCTAAACTTGGTAATGAAGCTTTGTCTGTTGAAGAGTATTTGGAAGCTTTGAAAAGTTTTGTACCTGGAAGAAGTTTAAATGCTTTTAGAGAAAGAGTGACTATAGGGGAAGCTAGGAAAGCTGGAGTAACTTTGATTGTTGATTCGTATACTAGAGATCAGAATATTGTTAAAGATGCGTTGGACTCGGTTCAGGAAAGTGGAATTGTGTTTATTGATGAAATTGATAAAATTGCTTCACCTGCTGATGCTATACGAACTGGGACAAATCCTAGTGCTGAAGGTGTACAAAGAGATCTTTTACCTTTAATTGAAGGCACTATGATAACTACAAAACATGGAGATGTGCAAACTGATCATATATTATTTATTGCTTCTGGAGCTTTTAGTGATACAAAACCTTCTGATCTTTTAGCTGAACTTCAAGGACGATTACCAATACGTGTTACTTTAAATTCACTTACAAAAGAAGATTTTAAACACATATTAAAAGATACAGAAAATAGTCTTATTAAACAGAATATCGCTCTTTTGAAAACTGAAGGGATTAGCATTATGTTTACTGATGATGCTATTGATAGAATTGCTGAAATTGCTGATGAAGTTAATAAGACAGTTGAGAATACTGGGGCACGAAGATTGATTACTGTAGTGGAAAAAGTTTTGGAGGAAATTTCTTTTAATGCTCCGGAAGTGGAGAAAAATATTGAGATTAATGCTGAGTATGTGAATTCAAAGACTAAGGATTTGATTAAGGTTGCGGATATTAGGAAACACTTAATGTAGTTAGAATAAAAGCTTAAGGTTCGGGTTTTTTAAGGATTGGGTGATTTTTATGTTTGGCTATTTTGAATGAGGTTTTGGAAATATAGGCTTTTTTGTTGGGTAGATGAGATGTGATTATGGAGAAATATTTAGTTTATATGATGGATTGGGATATGCGGTTTAAGTATTTCTAGTCTGAAAACTTCATATAATTACTCCTTTTATACATTATTAAGCATATAAAATATCTTAAATAATTTTCTAAGAAAACAATGGCGGTATATTTAAAGATGAATACACCGAATACGTGTACTCCTCACAGCTACAGAAAAAACAGAGTCCCACTCTCCCCTTTTACTCCAGAATGCTCACCTTATCTCAAGCCTAAACCTGTGGACTTTGAAAAAGAAAATCGGTTTGACAACACTCCTTCTACGTATGAATCGCCGCTTTCAGATATGGAATCCCCTTATTTTACTCTCAGATAAACTAGCTTAATTAACAAGCTATATTGTAATATAAACCGACTAAACATTTAATTCTATAAGAAAATTATGTTTAACTTATAGATTTTGTATTTAGCATATATGATAAATAAAATATTTTACTGTATTTTCAATGTTACCCTACCTCATCCAACAAGATACTACTACATTATAAACTCCCTAACTCGCATATCTACTCTTTTAAGCCATCCTCATATAATTTAACCAAGTTGCAAAACTCAAATCATCGAAAATTGACAACACAATTAAAAGTCTTATAATGGGAATAGATTAAAAGCAAGTCTAATTATTTTTTAAACCATTGATTATTCCTATTATCATAATCATCCTAATACTTTTAAACTACTTATAGAGCAATTCTTTTAGTTTTTCCGATAAATCTTGTCCCTTTTTACTAATCATTTCTTTTAATTTATCTCTTGTATCACTATGAATATAAAGGCTGTCTTTAATATAGAAAATCTTTGTATTGATATTGTTTATAATTTTGTTTATATTTTTAGTTGAATCATCATCAATACTATCTTGCTCCATTATATGCAAAAATTTCTTACTATTATTATTCCTTGCCCAAAACATCAGTGTTTCAATTTCTATTATCATCTCAGCTAATTCTTGTCCATCAGCTATAGCTTCATCTTCTGATACTCTTTCAAATGTATCAGATAAAATCGCAATAAGTAAATTCAAACTGATAATTGGGTTAAGTAATGTGGCAAAAAAGAGGATTAAAGAAAAAAAATCAGTATTTGTAGGATTATCCCAGTTACCAATAAGAATCATATAAGAATCTGTAAGTGAAGGGAAGAAATCAGTTTTGAAATCCATGTCAAATGATCGAAACATAAGGGCAAAAGCAACGACAGAGTAAAAAAGGATTATAAGGAAAGGGAATATGTCTGTGATAACTTGAAATAGTAAATTTATAAGATAACGTGTACTTGAGTTTATTCTAAAGTACGTAATACCACGTACCCAACTGATAAAAAGTAGAATAGCTAACATATACCTTTCATTAGAACTTTTTGTTTGCGATATATTAAATAACCCTCCCCAGACAATTAGAGAATAGATTATCATAACCCAAGACCTCACCGTATCAACACAATTCCAAAAATCTGAAAAATATTCTAATGGCCCAATAATTACAAATACAATTTCATAACAATACAATAAAGCATTAGCTATAAAAGGTAATGCTAAAAACCAATAACTTCTACAAGACTCATAACTTGTATATAAACTCAAGAATATTACATAACACAAATATACAAAAGCTTGTATCCACATATACCATCTAACACCTTTCCATTTTTCTTTCAATATAAGTTGTATAAGTTTTGTATAATAAATATTAGTAACAGGACAGTTTTTGATACTTTTCATAAACTCAATGCTTTTTGAACTTCCTAATGATAAATAAAATCGCATAAGTGTTTTACTAAATAAAATCGCAACTCCTATTTCAGGAATTTCATCACTTAGATTAAAATCTTCATGAAAAGGGTAAAATAAATCAGATTTAACTAAAACAGGCAACGTGATTTCTGGAGGGCAAAAATTAGGCAAACTAGATAAGTCTTCTCTAATTAAAATTTCTGTATATAGTTTTTCTAATCTACTATACCCAGCAATATTAAGCTCAACAAGACTTTCTTCAAAAACTTGGAAAACCAGTTTTTTTAATGAAGTTTTTGTGCTGTCTGTCTTAGCAAGTTTTCTTAAACTTCCTACAATTGCTTCTGTGCTTTCATCAAATCCCATTTTAAGTGAGACTGAAAGAGGTGAAAATCCTTCTTTTGAATTAACAAATGCAATCCTATTATCATCTACTTCTCCTATTATTGCATCATCTAATATATCATAAAGGTTAAAATATGCATATATATGCAACAAATTAACATGTAAAGGTTCTATAAGCCATTGTGAATCCAAAAAAGGTTTTAAGCATTTCCCATTTATAACACTTTCAATATGTTCTTGGAATTTATTCTGTTCCTTATAATCTCCTACTAGTGTTATATCTTTGCATTTCATTGGATTTTGCATTCTTGTTATACTATTATCCTCTGAAAGAAAATATAAAAAACGATTATCAGCACCTATGATTATTTTTTTGAATGTAAAATCATATGTTTGCTTTGATAGTATTTGAAAACTTTTACTAGAATAAATATCCATACCTTCTTGACGAACAAGGCATAAAGTGTTATTAAGGTTTTTAAATATCCCTGCATAATTGATATTATTTGAAAAAACAAGACTGAAATTTTTTGTGTAGATAATTTCGAATTTATTATTAGCTGCAGCAAAAAGATATTGAGAGTCATCTGAAAGCTCAAGGATAAAATTTTTATTGTTTATATAATCCATTCTTTCATAATAATTTATGCCACTTAAATCTTGGGTGAAACTGTCTCTGAAATCTTTTTCTGAGTAAAAATCCTCGCTGTTGTAATCAAGAGAGTATTTTTTTAAAACGTAATCCGTACCAAAAGAAAACAAAATCGTGTTGTTAAAGGCAGTAATTATTGCTCTGATTTCTCCATGATGAGCGAATGCAGTTTTCAGATTTATAAAGCTACTAAACTTCCAAAAAGTAAATTTAAAACTCTCCCCAATAATCAAATAATCCCCAGACATATAAAAAGAATGCATTTCAGCTTTAATCACATAACTTCTAGCAACTTTCTGTAACATAACATTATAAATGCATACCATAGTATAACTTTCCCCAACATCTCCCCCAGCACCTTCAACTGTAGAATCTTTAGCAACTCCAGCAATAAACACTTCATCACTTCCTTCAATATTCATACAAAACTCAGCATCATCAATATCAATTTTCATAATCGAAATCGATATCCCCGAACTTTCCCAACTAATAATAAATTTATCATCACCAATAAGACATATACCTTCTAATCTTTTTCTATATTCACTAAACCATAAATGTAAAACTTTCATATCTTTAGTATCCATATTCTTTTTATCATCAAATTTAGGTAATTTCCATATCATAATAACCTTATCATCTCCATAGCTAATAACATGTTTTTGATCATTCATTATTACTGAAGATTTAACCCAATCAGTATGTTTAGTAAAACTTATTTCTTTACATTTTTGATGTACATCCCATATTTTTATACCAGAATTATCACTTGCAGATATTACAATATTTTCAGATAAAGATATATCAATGTCTCTTATTCGGCTACCATGAGAAAAAATAACAATATTTTCCCAGGTGTGGAATTTGTATAGTCGAAGATCGCCGGCATGGTCTCCTACAGCTATAAAATTCATATTTGGAGAAATTTTAAGCGCCCAAATCTGCATCCTTATGTTTATTGTCATTAAAACTGACCCTGGAGATTCTAGGGAGTATGAATTTTGAAAGATAGTCACAGTACCATTATCACCTCCACAACAAAGGTAATTCTGATCTTTACTGAGATCAAGAGAAAATAATTTCCCACCTGAAGTTAAAAGAATAGCATCACGAGGGTTAGTTTCGGCTATTGACCACATTCTTACTGTCCCATCATCACTTGCAGAAAATATCCATTTATCATCTTCTGTGACTATAACTTTGTTTACTTCATCAACATGCCCATTGAATGTATCGACTTCTACAAGGTCAGAAATTTGATATTTTATGATTTTAGGGTTTTGTCCTGATGCGTAAATATAGTTTTCATCTTTTGATAAAGCGATTGCCCATACTGAACTTTCACTTACCCCTTCATCTAATACGATTTCACAGCTGGCTAAATCGGCTACTCCAATACGAGCTTGATGATTTTGCTCTTTTCTGCTTCCAAAATAAGCTCTTTTTTCGTCTTTACTTATTTGTAAGCAGGTTCCTTGAAATGGGCTTGATATTTTAATTGTAGCTTCGGTTTGGAAATTTGTGATTAAGTTTTTCATACTTGAGACAATGTCAAGATTTTCATGCCTTTGGGAATCAACTTTGTTGTATCCGATTGCAATTGTATCATCAAGCAAAGTGCCAATCTTTTCGAAATTCTTATCAGGAATAACAGACATTTATTAAATTGGATTTTCGGTATGAATCAGATTGAGAAAAAATATTCGCTAAATTGTGTATTGGAAATTTAAAATAAAAGATATGCTTAAGATCATGTGAGAAAGGAAAATTAATGAAATATACTAGATTAAAAGATAAAATAAGTAGTAAATTGGAATATGATGATTAGATAATAAGTTTAATTTTAACGCATTTAGCAAGATTATGGTTTTATATATGAATTTGAATAGAATAGAATAATTAACATAGCTTATAGTTGGTAATTACTTTTATATTAAAGTTCCATCAAGAAAATTACTATACTTAGGTATATAAACAAAATACCAAGGAAAAAAATCTTGCAGTTTTTTTATATAAAACTATATTAATGATTCTATTACTTACCTTTTCCTTCTCTAAACTATTTATATTGTTTTTTCTCTTCATTAACAATTTTATATTTATCTTTCCCTAACAATTTACTTGAAAATATTTTTTTTTCCAAAGATTTTAATACAATTTTTTCTTCTTGCATTAAAGTTTCTAACTCTTGTTACCCCTCAGGTTTTGTATATTCCTCAAACTTATAGATGAAAACTGTGATAAAGTAAGTCGATTTGATTTATTATTAACAAATTCTATTACTATATCAAAATGCCCCGCCAAATCAAATGATTGAAGTTTATCTGTATTATCAACAAATATATTATGCTTATTAGATATATAAATATTCTTATATAATATTAAATAATAATTTTATATTGTAAATAATTAGGTGTTGGGGCATCAATCAAATATAATAACTCTTTATGTTTTTTTCGTTTTGAAGGATTTTGTTCATCATTTTCATAATAAACAGGTTACCATCAAGGGTTTTTTGTTTTTAACTTTCTCAAAGTCTATAGACTGGATTTTAATATAAAGTTTTAGTATAAAATATTTATTTTTTGTGAGAGACTTGGTATGCTTATAATATTGCTATTTATGTAAATATCCGATTTTACTTTGATGATTTTTTATATTTTTTTATTGTTGTATCATATTCAAAGCTAATTAACACTACCACAACAATTATTTTAATTATATAAATACCACTATAATTTTATTAATATATTCTTCTAAATTTACCGAATTCCTTTAAATAAGATTATAATTACTATCAACGAACCTATTAGTTATTTCTTTAGTAAAATTTCTAAACTTTTTGATAAATCTTGACCTCCTTTAGTAAAAGCCTCTTTAAGTCTGTTTTTTGCAATATCATGGAAATTTATATAACCCTTAATAAACGATATTTTTGCATTAATATTGTTTACAAGTTTGTTTAAATTATTATCAGATTCCTCATCAATGTTATCTTGTTCCATTATATGCAAAAAAGTTTTTTCATTATTATTCCTTGCCCAAAACATAAGTGTTTCAATTTCTATAATCATACCAGCAAGTTCTTGTCCATCAGCAATAGCTTCATCTTCTGATACTCTTTCAAAAGTTCCAGTTAAAATAGAAATTAATAAATTTAAACTGATAATTGGGTTAAGTAATGTCGCAAAAAAAAGAATTAAAGAAGCAAAGTCAGGGGTTATAGGATTGTCCCAACTACCAATTATGATAAGATAAGATTTTGTGAGCGATGGGAAATAATCAGTTTTTAAATCTGAGTCAAATGCTCTGAATATTAAGGCAAAAGCTATTACTGAATAAAAAAGAATGATTAGGAAAGGGAATATATCTGCAATAACTTGAGAAAGGACTTTATTCAAATATCTTGTATTAGAATTTAAACGAAAGTACGTTATACCTCGCATCCAACTTACAAAAATCAGCACAGCCAACATAAACCTTTCATCCGTATTTTTCTTTTCCGATATATCAAAAAACCCTCCCCATACCATTAAAGTATAGCTTATCATCAACCATGATCTTATACTATCAATACAATTCCAAAAATCTAAAAAATATTTCAATCTTCCTATAATCATAAATATAACCTCATAAGTATATAATATTCCATTTATCATAAACGGAAATATTAAAAACCATGAATTTCTACAAGGCTCATAGCTTACATATAAACTCAAAAGTAATATATAACATAAATATGCAAAAGCTTGTATCCACATATACCATCTAACACTTTTCCATTTTTCTTTCAATATAAGCTGTATAAGTTTTGTATAATAAATACTAGTAATAGGACAGTCTTGTATGCTTTTCATAAACTCAATACTTTTTGAGCTTCCTAATGATAAATACAAACGTACAAGTGTTTTACTAAATAAAATCGCCACTCCTGTCTCAGGGATTTCATCGCTAAGGTTGAAATCTTTACTAAAAATGTAAAATGAATCAGATTTCACTAGAACAGGCAATGTGATTTCTGGAGGGCAAAAATTAGGCAGGCTAAGTAGGTCTTCTTTGAATAAAATCATTTTATATAATTTCTCTAAACCATTATATCCTCTGATATTAAGATCAGATAGGTTTTCTTCAAATTCTTGAAGGACTAGTTTTTCAAGTACAGTTTTTGATGCTTCTGATTTTGCCAATTTCTTTAGACTATCAACAATAGTTTCAGTACTTTCATAAAAGTTCATATTAATCGAAACAGAAAGTGCTGAGAAGCCTTCTTTAGAATTTATAAAAGCTATTCTTTTCTGAAGACCATCACCAATTATTGCATCTTCAAGTATATCATAAAGATTAAAATATGCATATATATGCAATAAATTCACATGTAAAGGTTCAATAAGCCATTGTGATTTAAAAAAAGGTCTTAAGCATCTCCCATTTATAATACTTTCTATATGTTCTTGAAAAATTTTCTCATCAGAAAAATCCCCTACAAGAGTAACATCTTTACATTTCAGAGGATTTTGGATTCTTGTTATACTATCCTCATCAAAAAAATATATAAAATTGTTTTTTGCCCCTAAAATAACTTTTTTATTAGTAAAATTATATGTAACTTGTGAAAGTAATTGGAAATTTTTACTAGAATAAATATCCATTCCTTCTTGTCTTATAAAACATATTGTGTTTTTTATATTTTTAAGTATTCTTGTATATGAAGTATCAATTGTAAATATCATACTGAAATTCATAGTATAAATTATCTCAACTTTTATATCATTTGCTGCGTATAAATACTGAGAGTCATCTGAAAGTTCAAGTATGAAATTATACTTTTTAATATTGTCTTTATTTTCAGTATTTACGATTTTTGTTGATAATGCAAAACTATTTCTATGACCTAATTCTTGGAAAAAATGTTCGTTGTTAAGATCAAGGGAAATTTTTTTTAATAATTCGTCAGTGTCAAATGTAAACATAATAGTTTCGTTGAATGCTAAAGCAATTGATCGGATTTCTCCATGTCTTGAAAATATGGTTTTTAAATGTGTTAAGTCGTTATATTGCCATAATGTGAGTTTAAAACCTTCACCGATAACCAAAAGATTCCCTGATATATAAAAAGATATCATTTGAGCTTTTATTGTATGACTTCTAATCATTTGCTGTAAAAACACATTATAAATGCTTATTATTGTATATCCCTGCCCATCTTCATCATGTAAATTTTCGATTATCTCATCATTTGTAGTACCAGCAACAAATACTTCATCAATATTTTCTATGTTTTTACAAAACTCAGGATTATCATTTTCAATCTTCATAGTAAAAACAGGATTCCCATTATTTTCCCAACTTACAATAAACACTTCATCATTGATTTTACAAATACTTTCTAATAATCCTCTAGTTTCACTAAACCATAAATGTAAAATATTCATACCCTTAGTATTCATGAGTTTTTTCTCTTCAAATCTTGGTATTTTCCAAATCATTATAGCTTTATCGTCTCCATAACTAATAATATGTTTTTGATCTTTCATTATCACAACTGATTTAACCCAATTAGTATGTTTAGTAAAAGTTATTTCTTTAAATCGTTGACTTACATCCCAGATTTTTACTTCTGAGTTTTCGCCTGCTGATACAAAAATATCCTCAGCTTTTGATATATCGATATCTCTTATAAGCCCTCCATGGTTGAAAATTCCTATATTTTCCCATGTGTGAAATCTGTATAAATAGATTATTCCCATTTCATCACCAGAAGCAAGGAAATTTACGTTTGGAGAAACTTTTAAAGCCCAAATTGCTTTTTTTATGTTAATTTTTCCTATTTTTTTCGGAGGGATTGATAGAGAAAAGGAGTTTTCGAATATAGTTATAAGTCCTTGACTATCACCACAACATAGAAAATATTGATCTTTACTTAAGTCGAGAGAATGTATTTTCCCACCTGAATTCAAAAGAATTATGTGGCGGGAAGGAGATTCATGAATTGACCACATTCTAAGTGTTTCGTCATTGCTTGCAGAAAAAAGCCATTTTTTATCTTCGGTAATGATTATTTTGTTGACCTCCTCAGTATGACCAATAAAAGAATCGACTTCAACAAAGTCAGAAATCCTAAATTTAATAATATTTGGATTTTGCCCAGCAGCGTAAAGATATTTCTCATCATCTGATAATGCGATAGTCCATACTGATTTGTCGCTAACCCCTTCATCTAAGATAATTTCAAGCGAACTTATATCAGCGACTCCAATCCTTGCTTGATGATTTTTTTCTTTTCTACTACCAAAATATATTCTCTTTTCATCTTTACTTACTTGTAAACATGTACCTTGGAAAGGACTTGATATAGAAACTGTTGCATTTGTTTGAAAATAATTTACCAAATTTTTCATGCTTGCCACTAAATCAGGATTTTCAAGATTTTCAGGATTAACTTTATTGTTTACTCCGGAAAATGTATCATCGAGAACAGTGAACACGCTTTCAATATTCTTATCAGTAATACGAGACATTTATTATATGGGCCGACTGTAATTATTTTAGTATTTTGATATAAAATATATGGTTCTTTGGATTTTTTAAACAAAGTTTGGAAATTTTTCAATATAATTATATAAGGTATTTCATTTAACTAAAAATGTCTTAAGAAAGTTAAGATTGGATTATTAGTATCAATAAAAAATATGCAAAATATTTAAGAGCTAGGAAAATATTGTTTAAAAAATAGCTTTTTAAGTAGTAATGAGGATGCTAGAATTTTTTTTTTAAGAAATTGGCTTATGCGGATTATATATTGCTATATTTTTAAAATGTTTCAATTACTAATTTTATTACTACTTTTCAATTACCTTTAATCAACCTTATGCAAAAATTGTTATAAAATATTGCGATTAAAAGTTATAACTATTATTTAACTACAATAACGAATCTGCTTTTATATTTTATCATAAAATACAGCATGGTAGTATACGCTAATTAGTAAAAAAAAACATATCTAATTTCAATTCTCTTATCCCAATATGTATATTATAAAATCTTAATTTACTATTTCATATAAACTTTAGATTAAATACAATTTTTGTACTCTTATAAAAATTTCTTAGGACTTTATTAAAAATTCTACTCAAGATTAGCATTTTATACTAATTACAGCTAAAAATCTCTATAAAAATTGCTTTAAATAACCAAATTGATATAATAAAATCAAAATTTCTCTAGTATTCAATAAGTTTTATTACTTTTTACAATAAGCCCAACATTAAATTGAAAAATGTATTTACCTTAACTACAACATATATTGATTTGTTATAAAATATTTTATATAAATTATCATCAAATCACATATAAACTTTAAAATTATATAATAATAATCATAATTTTTACTCATTATAACAAATTATCATAATCATTATAATATGATCACTAAAATAAACTTAGAATTTAATTATAAAATCTACTCATTATTTCTTTGACAATATTTGTACGACTTGTAACTTCATCAATAAATTTTTTCATAGTCTTATCACTTTTATAAAATTCTTTTCTAAATCTAAACATTTTCTTTTTTATTTTTTCTATTACTGTATCATATTCCATATCTTCTAAATCTTCGACTGAGTCATTTTCTGCGATGTGAATGTATTTTTTGTGATTTTGATTCCTTTTCCAAAAAAGTAGTGTTTCAACTTCTAAAATCATACTTGCTAGTTCTTGAGAATCTGCTATAACTCTGTTAAGATTTACTGTTTCATATGTATCTGATAAAATTGCAATAAGTAAATTAAGGCTTATAACAGGATTTAAAATTGTAGCTAAAAAAAGTACTAAAGAGTAAAAATTAGGACTTGTTGGAATATCCCAATTTCCAAGCAATATACTATAAGAGTAAGTTAAAAATGGGAAAAACGATGTATTAAAATCCTCATCAAATGCTTTAAACATAAGTGAAAATGCAATAACTGAATAGAACAATATAAAGAGAAATGGTAAAATATCCCAGCATACTTGGAACAAAAGTTTTATAAGATATCTTGTGCTTCTTGTTATACGGAAATAAGTTATACCTCGAAGCCAACTTACAAATATAATAATTGATAATAAATATCTCTCATCAGAAGTTTTGTCTATTTCCACTTTGAAATAATCAGACCAAACTAAAATGGAGTAGATTATAAATAACCAAGAACGGATAGAATCAATTACATTCCAAAATTCTTGAAAGTATTCTGAAAAACTGATAAACATGAAAAATACCTCATATGAATAAAGTATAAAATTAGCAATAAAAGGAAGAATAAGAAACCAAGATGTTCTACAAGATGCATATACATTATAAAAGCTCAAAAATATCAAATAAAGAACATAAATCCCAGCTTGTACCCAAATAAACCATCTTGCGAATTTCCATTTTTCATCAAGAATCAGCCTTATAATTCTAGTCTCGAAATTTTTTTCATTTTTACTATCTTCTAAACTTTTTAGAAACTCAATACTTTTACTAGATCCCATTTCAGTATACATCCTTAATAAACTTTTTCTAAAAACAATTGAATTTCCTTCATCAGGATTATCTTCACTAATACCAAATTCTTTTACTGAAGGAAAAATCATACTTGATTTAACAATTATAGGCAATTCAAACTCTGCATTGCAAAAATTAGGTAAATATATTGATTTATCAATAACAAATATATCATTATAAAACTTGTGTAAAGATCCATACCCCATTCTATTCAAATCTACCAAATTTTCTTCAATAAATTGAAATAACATCTTTGTTGCACTTGCTGATGAACAATCATTTTTTATTCTTTTTCGTAAACATGATATAATAGAATGAGTACATTCTGAAAAATTCATTTTTAAAGATACTGAAAGAGGAGAAAAATTATCAGAAGTATTAAAAAAAGCAATTGGAGTTTGGTCTTGAGAACCTTCCATAGCTTCTTTTAACAAATCACTACGGTTTAAATAAGCGTAAATATGTAAAAGATTGATATGAACAGGTTCTATTAGCCATTGAGAATCGAAATATACAGAATCTTCATTGCCTTTTATAAGATTTTCTATATGAAGTTGGAAACTACCTAAGTGGTTTATATCGCCTAATAAGGTTAATGATTTGTTTTTAAGTTGGTTATGCATTTTTATAAGCCCATCAGCTGTTAGAAAAAAAATGCTTTGATAATCACTACTGAGAATAGCGGTTTGGATAGTGAATTTTTTATTTACAGATGAAAGGTATTGAAAACTACGACTACCATATATGTCTATTCCGTCTTCTCTTATAAGAAATAAAGTATTGCTTAGATTTGTTAGCACTTGAACATACTTAAAATCTAGTGATAAAATTAAGGCAAAACTATTTGCTTGAATGATTTCAAATTTTTCTTTATATGCGAAGTAAATAAACTGCTGGTTTTCAGAGATTATAATTTTTCCATGGTCTTTAATATTATTTTCCAAGTCAATAGAATTCTCTTCAGAAGGATTTACTTTTATTTTCCTTCTAATTGTTAGCTTCCTAACATTACTTTCATCATCAGTCAATTTGTAAGATTTCCAATCTATTTCTTTGTAAAGTTCATCATCATTTAATTTCAGTTCAATTTTATGTAAAATCTCATCATTGCCAAAAACATAAAACTGGCTTGTTAAATTATCTAGCCCCATAGTTTGTACCATACCATTAACAGCAAAAATTTCTCCTATTACAGATAAGTCTGAATAAAGATAGACTACAATTTTGAAAAACTGACCAAGAAAAAAATATTTACAATCATGCGACACAATAATTGACCCAATTTCCCCATTAACAGGAAAGCTCCTAACGCATTTCTGTTCATAAGTATTAAAAAAACTAATCCTTGAGTTAAATCCTTTATTTTCATTATCATCTTTAAATTTCCCAGCCACAACTACTTCTTTAAACCCTTCAATCTTATAAAAAGCATCAGGTATAATTTCTTCAATATCAACAACCTTAAAAATATTCCCATCATCATCCCAAGACAATATCGAATAACTATCATTATACTCGCATATCCCTTCTAAAACATGTTTACTTTTTGAATACCACAAAAACAATACCCTAACATTTTTAGTAAAAAGCCTTTTCTTCACTTCAAAACTCGGCACTTTCCATACAAAAAAAGTTTTATCATCATCAAAACTACAAACTCTTTCTTGATCCTTCATAAAAACCACTCCTCTAACAACATCCCTATGTTTTTCAAATGTAATCATATCATACTCACCATGTATATCCCAAATCTTCACATTAGAATCAACTCCAGCAGAAATCAAAATTTCTTCAGTATTATTAATATCAATATCTAAAACCTTTGTATTGTGATTAAATTTATAATATAATTCTCCATTATCAAACCTATACAAATAAATTTTCCCATTTCCATTACCTATTGCTAGAAAAGTTTTATTTGATGAGATTTTAACTGTTGTAGCAGGAGGATCACAAGGTAATCTATAAATAACTTTTCCTGGCTGATTAAAATCATAACTGATTTCATAAACGTAAACTGACATATCATCACTAGCAACGCATAAATGTTGATTATCTAAAGAAAGATCCATAGAATAACACCTGTTTCCTGAGATAAACAATGTGTTATTTGAAAAAGTTTCTGATTTCAAGTCCCAAATTTTAACACTATGATCATCACTTGCTGAAAAAAGATAATCCCCAGAATTGTCGATTAAGAGTTTATTTATATACCGAGAATGTCCAGATAATTCAGATATAAGTTCAAGGGAGTTTATATCAAATTTTAAAATGTTTATATAATCTCCTCCTGCGTATATGAATTCCTCATTTTTCGATATAGCAAGGGTGTAAAGATATTTTTCATAAAGGTTTTCTTCAATTATTACTTCTTCAGATTCAAGGTTTATTTTGCAAAATCTAGAACTATGGTCTTTTGGGTTGCTGATAAAATAAATAGTGGAATAATTTTTTGATATGACAAAACAAGATATGTTAAGAGGGGTTTTTATTGTAATTGATAGATTAAGTTTAAAGTAACCCATAACTTCTTTCATAGTTTCTTTGATTTTTGATGCAGTGCTTGGAGTGTCGGAGTTTAAAGTTTTGTCTTGGCCTGTGATTGTCTCAGTCCCAAATGGGATTATTTTATATTTCTGGTTACTTGGAGATTTTGTGACTTCTTGGTTTGCTTCGGTTTTATGGAAGAATTTTTCGAAATTTAAATCCATTGTATATTTTATAAACTAAAAAAGGAATGCTTTAAGAGGATTTTAGTTGGAAAATCAGTAAGAAATATTTAAAAAGTTTGAAAAACTGAGAAGTGGGAATGAAAATCAATTTGAGATTTTTAGTGATTAGTTATTAATTTATTAAATATTACTACTATTTTCTCCGTAATATTAATATATTGAATATATAGTAAACTGAGAAGTGGGAATGAAAATCAATTTGAGATTTTTAGTGATTAGTTATTAATTTGTAATTTATTTTTGAAAATGTGCTTCTAGATTGATTTTTTAAAAATTGAAAGTTTTATTATATAAATAACATTTTGATTATAGTTTGAATTTTAAATATAAAGAATATTAATTTATTAAATATTACTACTATTT
>MPUH01000787.1:0-34911 GCA_001970955.1 Stentor coeruleus | reverse complement strand
TGTCCAGAGTATTCAGATGGCTCATTTGAATGTAAATGTCTTATTGGGTATGAAAAACAGAATTTTGAATGTGTTAGGGTATATTTTACTTCTTCTCTGATGGTAATGGCAAATAATTCTGTAGTTATATCTTTTACTGAAGACTTAGGAGTTAGTCTAAAAGAAGAAAATATCAAGGTTTATATTGAGAATGCTAAATTTAGTAATGGTTTTGTGAAATTATCGAATAATATGTTTCTTGTTCCTATACAATTTTTTAGCGATATATATGCTGATACTGAAATTACCATTAGTTTTATTAATATTGAGTTAATAGGATCTAAAAACGAACAGTATTCTAAAGTTGAATTAAAAGCAAAACTAAACAAAATGGAATACTATGTTTCTTATGAAATCACAAAAAAAGCAGTTAATTATACACAAACTGGGGTTATAGTTTCTATATCAGCTTCTATAGTTTCTGCTATATTTAGCAATCCTTCATTAGCTTGGATATTATTAAGTAAAATTCAGCTTATCACATATATTCCACTTAACAGTAACCCATTAACCTCAGTGTTGAAATTGTTTTTTTGTGGGTTTAGTATAGAAAATCTTATCCCTAGTTCATTTTCTAATTATATCAAAATACCACATTTTTCAGATGCATATCTTGAAGCTCGTCGCTATGGTATTAAGACTAGTTCATTTATATACAATGCTGAGTTTCTTATTTTAGATTTCTTGATTATCTTAGGATCTTTCCCTTTTATTTATATTATGACAAAGATAAAAATTAGAGAAATTACTGAAAAGTTTATTGGTTTGCTAAAGAACTATAGGTATAATGTTTTTTTAAGATATTGGATACAATCTTATCTAGATCTAGGAATGTTTGCTACTATCACTTTTAGAACTTTAGTTGATAAAAAAATAAGTGATTATAACTGGCTTGACTATCTTAATGGAGGAATTTCAATCATAGTTATAGTAATTTATAAACAGATTTTAGCTATTTTAACACCATTTGTTTTATTTATTGGAAGTGCTTTATCTTATAAAAAACTTCATTCTCAAAATAATCAGGAATATTTATCAAGATGGGGAAGTCTATTCTTAGAATTTAAAAACAACAAAGGTTTTTGGAGCACTCAATATTATCTTATTTTTTTTATTAGGAGACTCGCACTAATTATAAGCCAAATTTACTTAAATTCATATTTGAAAGTTCAAGGTGCATTAAATATAGCATTTTCTTTGTTTCAGTTTATTTTCCTTTTGGCTTTCAAACCTTATAAAGAAAAACTTATCCTTATATCTGCATTTTTAGCTGAAGGCTGTGTTTTAATCACAAATATTCTTATATACCCTATATTATTTGATATTGAAAATCATAAAAATGTTTTTAAAGCAATCGAAACTACAATAGTTATCATGATTTTCACAGAATCAGGGATTCAAACTTTATTTTCACTTTACAAAATTGCCATAGGATTAAAAGAAATCTATAATAGAATAAAGAATCTAATTTCAAGTAAAAGATATAGAATCCAAAATACAGATGTAGTTAAGGTAGATACTTTAGAAATTACATCAAGAAACATGATTCCTTTTGAGCAAACCATAGAAATTACAGTAAATGATAATCAAAAATAGATAAGATTTAGATTTAGATATTTATATCATTTATCTAACATAATATCCTTCAATAACCTTATTAATCTGTAAATCTATATCATCCTCTTAGTTATAGTTGAAGAATCCTAACTAATTATCATATAAATATAATCTTTTGAATTTTAAAATTTGATATAAAGATTTCTAAATAATTAAACTAAATCATTTAACCTTTAAAGAATTAATCATCATAGATCTTCAAATTATTATATAATCAAGCAATTCTCTTAACTAAATCTTTCTCTTCAATCCTCCTAAAGTTTTTGATAAAAAACTAAGTAATAAATGGTGGACAACTTAAAAAGGTCAATATTCGCTATAAGAGCAGGGTCAGCATTCGAAAAATCTTTGCTCAAAGCAACTTACGATGGAGATTTCGACCCACCAAAAGAAAAACATGTGCAAACTGTGCTCTGGTCTCTTCAAGGAAAGTCTGACAAGCATAGCCCCGACCAAGCTCTTAACTTAGTAGTTCAAAGGCTGAATACAGGTAAATGGGTGGCAATTCTCAAATGCTTAATGATTATTCACCGAGGAATAGAAATTGTAGGTTCAAACTACCCTCAAAAAATTGCTTCATTGAATTTGCTTCTAGCAAGTTTTAATGACCCTACAGAAAAAGGTAGTGCTCATAACAAAATTATTCAAGACTATTATCTCTATATCAAAATGAAAGCTGGAAGTTATTCTAGAAAAGAATCAATCATGAGTATTGAAGAAAGTGAAAAACCACGAATTGTAGGACGATTAAGAAGCACTGAAGCTATTAAAGAATTAGGTCAATTAGTGAACCAATTAGAATCCTTAGTCAAAATGGGTCCTTCTTGTCATCAAGCTTTAAAAAACTATCATTTGAGACTTACACAAAACGTTGTGTTTTTAGTTCTTAAAGACTCTTCTGCTTTGTATAAATGCACTAGTTTGCTTGTTGATAGAGCTATTGATGTTTTCAATTCATTAGAAAAAAACCATGCTGAAATTGTCTTAGAATTATATCAAAAGTTTGAAACTTGTTCAAGGATGATGGAACAGTTTTTTAAAATGTCAGAAATTCTTCCTTATTCAGGACTTACTGCACCTATGATTGTTAGTAGGCCAAAAGAAACTTTATCTTCTATGAGAGATTATATTAGAGATAAAGCTTATGATGCTCCTGGAATAAAATCTGATGTAGCAGAAGAGGAAGATATTAGTTTAGCACTTGGACTTAGTCATCAAGAACTTGAAGATCAGAGAAAATTATTAGAACAGTTTGAAAAAGAACACAAGAAAAAAGTTGATGATGAAAAAAATAACCCACTTATTATGGATCCAATACCTTCAGCACCTTCTCAGCATAAACAGACTGAATTTATTTCATCTCAACCACAAGAAAAGAATAAAGCTGATTTGATCATGGAAGCTTTTAATAACCCTGGAGGTAGTAACCCTGCTATGATGGGTCCTGGAATGATGGGTCCTGGTATGATGAATCCTGGAATGATGAATCCTGGTATGATGAATCCTGGAATGATGAATCCTGGAATGATGAATCCTGGTATGATGAATCCTGGTATGATGAATCCAGGTATGATGAATCCAGGTATGATGAATCCAGGTATGATGAACCCATATATGACTGGAATGATGATGAATCCTTATATGACTGGAATGAATCCTATGATGGCAGGAATGGGAACAGCTCCAGTAAAAAGTAATCTAGACCCAATGAGTCAGTCTGTTGGTAATGTTGTTCCTGATAATAAGAGAAATCCTTTCGCAGCAAAACCTTCTCAACAAGGTGGAAACTTTATGGTTCCTGGTGGGAATAACCTCGACAACCTTTTTGCAGCTAAGCCTTCACAAGGTCCTGCTTCAAGGGCAAGTAACCCATTCGAAGCTCCAGAACAGAAGAAACCTCAGCCTTCATCTTCAAAAGACCCATTTTCTGATTTAATTTAGCATAGAATACAATATTTGAATATGATGATTTCTATCTATTTTCTTAAAAAAAAAAACCTAAGCTTAAAAACGACTTTGGATTTTTTATCTATTTTTTAATATTCTCACTGATTTTATTTGAATATGGGCTTCTTCCTGTCATTGTATAATAATTACTAGCATATTTAGTCTCAGCACATGAAGGTTTAGCATAATTCCATGTCGGTTTATATTGAGGCTAAATATTTAATACTAAATCTGAGTCCCAGCCAACTTCTTGATTGCTTGTTGCTGGGAAATTGTTTTTCATCTTAGGAATTGCAGTAACTTTATATAATTTATCTTTCATATCTGAGGTAAGACCTTCTTCATAGTTCTCATTTAGGTTTATTAAAGCAGTTTTATTAGGTTTGTCTGTTAGTAAGATCACTAAGTTAGAATTACAGCTGTTTGGGTTTAAGGTAAAAGTTTCATTGATTCGAGAAAATTGCATTTCTTTACGAATTGCTTCGTTAAGGCAAGCATGCTCTTCGATTGGATTCAGTTTTCGCTGAGGAGACGACATTTTTTGTATATGTTATTATTTGTTGATTCTAACTGATCTTATGTTTTTTTTTAGTATTGGGTGAATTTGTTAGTTTAGATGTGTATTTTTTATAGGATACTTGATTAAGTTTCATAGTTTGGCATTTGGGTTATAATTTGATAAATAAAATCCTAAGCATAAAAAATATATATATATAAAATAGTGGTTTTATACTGATTTCAAATGATTCATGAGATTATTTATTTTGAAAGCATTTTATTATATTTTTATCTTTGTATGCTACACAATTTTAGTTGTATTTGATTATAAGATTTCTACTATTTTCATAATACTTTTTTATTACAATTTTTAGTTTAATTTGGAATATTTTTTTCCTTTATATTCATTAGCATGTAATCATTGGAAAACTAAGAAATATTTGCTAATTTTATATGATTCTAGTGTTAATAAATATTTTATTGTTTAATATTCAATAGAAAAATTCAAATAAAATTATAACTATAAAACTAAATTCATATGATTTTGTATCATTTTATGTTATTCATATGAAAAACTATACTTTCAAGTTATGTAATAATAAAATCTTCAAGTTTTTTTTTTAAGTTAAAATGGGTATAAGAGGACTATAATAAATGGAAGATTCTTCATCCAATATGAATCTTGCTTTAAACTACTTGAAAATCATTGTTAGTAGTTGTAGGAAACTTTTAAAAAAGAGCCAAAGTAGCGGGTTTGTGATCTTAAACCACATCAAAAAAATATCCAGTGAAAAAGGATGGTCAAATCAAATGAATCCAACCCACTATGATTTTTTTAATGAACTTGAAGCAAATATAAAAAAACTAGATTTTATTTGTATTGCTCCCGATGTAGTTGAAGAGAATAATTTACTTGATTCTTATATACTAGACGAACTTAAAAATATAGACATTGTCTACATTCTTCAATACTTATTTGCACTTATCACTATCCCTAATTTACAAGAAAATTATGAGTCTACCATAAACGAAATCTTATGCTTAGAAAATATTCCTTCAAACTACAACTCAGATATGATAATAAATCTACATGAAGAAATCACTTGTGTTAAATGCCAAAAAAATATCTCAGTAAAAACTAGGTTTATTTCTCAAACATTTGAATCTGAATTAATTCTAAGTAAAATTGATCAAAAATTGTTTTTAATGGCAGCATCAAGACCAAATTTCAAACTAAATGATACTAATGTAAAAACTAATTGTAAAAACCTTGAAGGAAAAATGTTTGAAATATTTACTAATTATTTGGAGAATGTTAAAAGCATTTGCAATGTTTGTGAAAGTGAACGAGTTCATAAATTCACATTTGATAAAACATCAAAATATTTTTTTCTTACCTTATCATGGGTAGCAGAGAATATTAATCATCAAAGTGCTTTTATATCTATCATTTCTGTATCACATAATATTCAAATATGCAACAATAAGTATATTATCAAATTGTTGATACTTAGAAATCGAGATGGGTGCATTAAAGTTAAAAATGTTAGAATAAAAGACGAAAACCATTGGAATTTAGATGGAAAAAAACTTAATTGGAATGATGTTGTAATAGAACTAATCAAGAATCGTTATTTTGTTGAAGCAATTTTATATAAAAAATCTAAAAGAAAACTAGAAGTGTCATTGAATAATTATTTAGAAACTGAAAAAATGGTTTATGAATGCGATCTTTATGAATATCATATAGGAAAGACTGTAAATTCAGATATTGATATTAATAAGAGTAATCTTAGTATATCTCAAGATGGCATTGTGGGAGTATTTCAATTAACTTAGCTTATTTTATGAAGATTTTTATACTTTTATGTTTATTTCCTTAAATATGAATATAAGTTTCACAAGTAAAAATAATAAAATCTTATAAGTTTCATAAGTAAAAATAATAAAATCTTATAAGTTTAAATAGTAATAATAAACTTCAAATAATTTTAAATTATATTGATTAATTATTTCGTTTGTTTTTCTTAGTCTTCGTAAGGATATGATCAGGAATACTCTCATTGCTAAGCGACTTGATTTCTGTTTTAAGTTGTGATATAAGTTCTTTTTGTTTTTTCCTCACAGCTTCAGATCTTTCAAAAGTTAAAGCAAGTTCATTATAATCCTCCTGTAATTTGCTTATAACATTTTTTAACTCATCTCTTTTACTTAGTTCTTTTCTCAATGCTTCATTTTCCCTTCTTAGTTTTTCCCCAGTTTTCCTTTCTTTTTCCACTAAAATCCTAATTTTTTCAATCTGCCTTGTGTTGTTGATACCTTTTTTTTTTATCGAATTTGGGGTTATACTTCTTTCTAATTTGCTTAGTTCTTTTTCTGAGTTTTCAATATTCCGTATTCTATCTCTTGAACTATTTCTATTAGTAGACCTGTTTCTTGCACTAGAATTTCTAGAACTATTTTGAGATGGGATTTTAAAAGAGTCTGCTGGGGATTTTTTTTTCCTTTTGTTTGACTTTTGTGAAAAAGATTCAGTGTTTTTCGATAGTTTGGCTTCAAGTAATGCGAGTTTTTCTTGAAGTACTTTAAGCTCAGTGTTTATAAGAATAGATTTTTCACCTTCTTTTGTTGGAGATGGAGATTTTTTTTGTGATTCATTTAATGAACTACTTATGTTCATGTCGTTTTTACCTGGAGCTGGAGATGCTCGACTTAAACTTTCAGAATTCTCATGTAAAGCTTCGAGGCCTCGGTCTAGGATTGAATGAAGACGACGCTCTTGACTTGTTGATAATTCGATACTCATAATTATTATTTGAATAAAGAAAGATAATGGATAAATTATTAATATTTGCCTTTGTAAGATTTTTATTTTATTTTGATGAAGTATTTGAATTAGGTTTAGTAACTTCTACATAGATTTATGATATTTGTATTTAGTATAAGCCTTATACGTAAAAAAATCTTAAAAAGCATTTTTCGTTACACAAGAAAAGAATTAAAAGAAAATCCAAAATAAAAAAACAATTAACTACATAGAAAAGTAAAGAAATTCAAACTTGAGACATTAGAAAAGGATAATATAAAAAAGTTTTTCAAGAAACAAAAGTTCAAGAAGGAGATTAAATAAAAAAAAACGAGGAGAAAAAAGAATTTTTTTTTTATCAAACCTAATATTGAGAATAATTAGAAAATAGAATAGATTTTTGAAAATAAGTATCTATGAATATGTATAATTGCGTGATTTAGAATTATTTTAAGTAAACTATAAGAAAATTGTAGTTATTTTTCTTACGATATTACGCACTTTTGCCCTAAACCTATATCTAAACTACACATTGTTGTATTTTGCGTAGTGTCAATTAACATCTCATTTGGATCCGCTTGCTCTTCAATAGGTTCTGAGTGGACTTCTCGATTAATCTCATCAATAATATTTTCATTAGGACTAAACATTAATTCCTGAGTCTGATTTTTTTCGCTTTGTGGTGAAGATCTTAAAGGCTCTATATTTTCCAAATTAATATCACCTGGTTCAATATCACTTAATGTTTCCTTTATTTTTTTATTCTTCCTTCTCTTACTTTTTTTACTTTTTTTCGATTTTTTTTTCCTATCTGTGTTGAGTATTTCTTCATCCATTGCATTATTTATTTCTTCAACATCGATAATCTCTTGAGAATGCATTTCAAAAGGTGCCGACTCAGGTTCATTATATTTTTCTACGTTTTTCTTTTCTAAAGGCTTAATCTCATCATAATCATCCAAAGCAACAGGATAATTAGGAAACACAGGTGGCCAGAAAACATTAAGATTAGGAGATTTTCCTCCATATCTTTCTTCAACTTGATATGGGTTGAAATATTTTATAATATTAGTTGCCACATTTCCTTTAGCAATAGAAATCTTGTCAATTGTCACTGGGTCTAAAAAAGGTTTTAAACAAGAATAAATGAAATATATAGTCTTTGGTGTATTAATCATAGCAGAATAAGCTAAACGGCATTTAAAAACATCTTGAAGAACTTGAGTGATTTTTCTTAAAGTATTTAACGGGAGGTCACTAAGTCCTCTATAGCCAATATCAGAAATGCACATCCAGTTTTCAACTTTTCCAGGGAAAAGCATGTGTTTTGATGCGAATTCAAGGACAAAACATGCGGCCTGGAGATACTGTTCGAAAGTGTACTATTTATGGATTACTTTTTTCAAATCAAACTTGGCAAAGTTCATTATAAGCAAAGGTCGATAGTGACAATCTCGCCCATGCATGTATAAAGGCCCTGTTAACTATATGATATTTACAAGTATTTCGTAGATTTTAGAGTATATCAGCATATAATCTTCAGGAAATACATCTGAATAACTAGCCAAACATGATTTTAAAGCTTTGAAAGCCCCTCTTGTTTTAAAATTAGCTCCATAGACAAATTTAAGCAAATCACTATCATCCCAATCTTTAGGCAGTTGGAGTTTTTGCTTCTTTATTTCATCTTTAAGCCTTCTTAGTTTTTCAAGTTCTTTTTCAGAGAAGACTTGATTTTTGAAGATGTTTCTTTGTGGATGTTTTCCTTTAGCATGAAATAAAACTTCATATGGAGGATTATAAGCTAAAATATCTGGTGGAGGGTGGCATGAAGCTATTATTCTGTCTAAATCCTGTTCATCCATAATTATTAGCCAGAAATCATTTTAGACATGATAAGCAAGATGCTTATTAGTTATAATTCTAATTGAATAAAAGAATGAAAGTTAAGGTTTATCGATTGAATTAAAAAATATGTTGTTAGGAGTTTCGATATTTGACAGGCAAATATTTAAGGTATTTATTGTATTTGGCTTTAGAAATTATATGTTAAATTTTTCCCCACTTCTAGAATTCTGATTGATCATGTTGGCTTGAATGATGATTAATAATGTTAGTTTGCATGAGTTTATTTATATGTTTTTACTTTGAGAATATATAAATATTGTCTTTTTATTTGTACTACTGGGATAAAACTGGAGAATTTTATTGAGTTGGGGATTAAAAGATATTTAGTTGTGAGAAAAAAAATACTTTGAGTTAAACTGTATTGTTGAAATTATAATATATAAGGATGATGATAGGATAAAATTGAACTTTATGGGTTTTTATGATAAATTTTGGATGAGAATTGGGCAAATGATTGATAGGAAAAAAATAGTAAACAGAATATTGGATGAAAGTTGAAATAAATGATTTGGTAAGATTGAGTTAAAAGAAAAAATATTATAGTGATAATTTAGTGTTTATGATGATTGGTATATTGATGAAGTTTGATAGTATGTTAGAGTTTTATAAAATGAAGAAAAAATAAGTGAATGTGTTAGGATTTTATGATGCAAAAACTTACTAGATTATTTATGTGATAATGATTTTTTTTAAGAATAAGCAGCTTTTAGAAGTTAAAAGTACATCTTGGAAAATTATTATTCGTTAATCTTGATTATGTTAAAGAGTTTATAAAATATATATTATATGTAATTATACTGTTCTAATTCTGATAAAGGAAAAAAGTATTAGTTATAATTTCAAAAGAAGGAACAGGATTCAAATTCACTTTGTAGTTTTCTAATCTTTAAATGGTTTATTAACAATATTCTTCAAGATTACCAACCTAACAAGAAATATCCCTAGTTAAATCTTATCAATTAATTTTGAAATAATTTTTGAGTTTGCTAAGTATAATTTTCTAGATACTACAATCTTAAGATGACTTGCTAAAACTGTATATTTTGAATCATAATGTTTTGGTGAGTAAAATAATTCTTTTTAGGATTTTAAAAAACAGCTATTGAAAAAGTTGACTAAGAATTATTAACATAAGTTTAGCCTATATAAAGTTTCATTATATGAATAAATTATATTAAACTTATTCTGCAATCCCCTAATTTCTCTAATACAAGTGAACTTCACAGCATAATATGCAATCAATATAAAATGTCTAATGAAAACTTTGCCTTAGATCCTCGTGAATGCTATTTCACTGGATCCATTCCAAGCAACCTTGCAATAGAATCAGGCTCTTGTCTAAAACATAATAAAAGTTTTAAGCTCTACTGTGAAAAATGTTCAGCTCTTTTATGTAGTGCATGCGTTCTTCAGCATAATTATCATCGAATCTCAATAATTTCAGAGAAAATTTCGCAAATCTCGAAACATTTCGAAGATTTCGAGCAATGCATTCTGATATCTTTACGTATAAAGTTGAAAAATTATTTAGAAAACTTTTATGCTGATTTTCTCAATGAATTTAAACGTTTACAAGCCCTTAATGTTAAAGAATTTATTACCCAAAGTCAATCGTCGTTAGAATTTTATTACACAAAATTCAAAGAGGTAGATACAGATTATCAATGGATTCCTCTAGATTGTTGTAGAGATGTTTATAAACTAGGCAGAAGCCAAGTAAATGAATCAGCCTATAGTCAATTTTTACATTACATAGAATGGAAAGAAAATATTTTACATGTTATTGACTTAAATAATATCAAATCTTCAACTTATACTTTGCCAAATAATTTTTTAGCTCCACTTTACTATAGATCAATATTACTGCCTTTCAAAAGGATTTTTATTTGTGGAGGGAGGATGATAAGTGCTGAACCTGGTCTTAAAAAGTCTTATATTTTGCAAATTGCCAACGAACTTAAAATACAAAACTTGCCAGATATGAAAACAGGCCGATCTAATCACCTTGTTCTTTATTGCAATGATACTGTTTATGTTATAGGAGGCTTAGATAGTTCAAATACTTATACAAATTCTTGTGAAAAATATTCTCTTCAAACCAACACCTGGACGTCTATTTGCGACCTTTTAAAAAAAAAAGATGCATTAAGTGGTTGTTCTAATCCAAAAGAAAATTGTTTGTATACATTTGGTGGGCGAAATATTGATTTGTTTATAGATATTGAAAAATATATAATTTCTGATGATTGCTGGGAACGATTGCCTGTAACACTGCCTTTTGAGACTTGTTTAAATGGTGCTTGTTTTATGCAAAATGAGAAAAAAGTGTTGATTTTTGCAGGACAAAACATGGCTGCTGATCCGTTAGCTGTATCTTGTATAGTGGATTTAAATAACAATACTACTGAGAAAATGCCTGAAATTCCTGATAAAGGAGGATGTATTGTGGATCATCCAGCATTGTTTAATGAAAAAATTTATTGCTTGGTTTTTAAAGGGTTTCCTTCCAGAAAACTCTTCGCTTGGGATATTCGTGCAAACCGTTGGCAAGTTATAATGGATTTTTAATCTAAAGCTATTTATTTAGTTAGCAAAATATGTTTTTAGCTTAACTAGATTTTTCTTGGTTAATATGAATATTTTTTAACTAAGTAATAAGTACTTCTTGCATTTTTTTTCTAATATATCAGTTAATTTATTTGTTGATATTAATAGCATTCTGTGCTATTTTACTCTGAACAAATAGATAGAAATTAGTAAAATGTTTTATAGAGTATAGTATGCGATTATTATATTATTAAAAATCTTAGCTGATTACTCCAGTTCTTTCTAACTTTACTCAAACTAGCCGAGTTCCTATTAGATAAGCATAAAAAAATGATATTTTATCTACAAAACATTTAAGAAAAGGGAAATAACATTATCATCATGCAGATAATCTATAATAATAATTTCCCCTCAAATCTCTTTAGCTTAATTTCTGATGAAAACATAAAAATACTCTAATGAAACCAGTATATTTTTATTAGATTGTCCTAATTTATGGTTAATTTTGGCATTTATCTGCTTTATGTCCTGTCATATAACATATTTTGCAACGAGGGCCTCTAGGGCAGTTTTTATCTTTATGAGATTTGGAATCACAATGTTTACAACTTGATGGTCCTGAACTTCCCCTCTTTTTGGATTTTCCGATTAATTCTTCAGGTTGGCAATTATGATTTTCACAGAGGACTTTTATTATCATTAATTGGACATAAGAATCTAATGCACTATAATGGATTTGAGATTCACGCAAAGGACGAATTTCCCAATTTGAACGTTGCTCATATTTACATAAAGTTTGATTTAGAATTAATTCGCAGGAACCAGCTAATCCTCCTGGGTTACAACCTGTAATTTCTGTGCAAGCATTTATTAATTCGATATAATTTTTCAATGGTTTTTTAAAAGCTTTCATATGAGGATAGCTTTTATTGAGCATTCCCTTATCCCCAGCAAAACTTACGCCGACCTTCAAAATTTCTCCTTGCAAAAACTTCATCAGAATTTCATCTAAAAGTGGCTCTTTATTAAGTTTAATCATATCAATAAGAAATACTCCATCTTCAAAAGCGATTTGAAACAATGAGACTTTAGTTTTTTGGAATTTAAATAAACATGGTCTCCATTCACAGTCAATACCAGCAATATTCCTATTAAAATCAATCATACTTAATTGTTCACAAGTATCAATAAAAAATATACTATTTCTTGGTAAAGGATAACAAAGATCATATTCTGGTTGTAAACATGAGAAATTTTGTGATGGACCTTTATGAATCCTTGGGGTAAAAATAGAAAGAGCATTTTTTACTTGTTCATTAATAGGAAGTTCAGGGTGGATATTCAAAAGCGCATGTGCCATACAAATCTGCCAACCACCTTTATGTTTTTTTCCTTGAATTTTAAGTTCTTCAACCACAAAACTTAATGCTTCTGGAATATCTGATATAAGTTCAACTAACTGATAAAGACAAATGTTATCGCAAAACATGAAATATCTTAAAGCGTTTTTTATAAATAACTCAGATAAAGCTGGGAAATCATCAGGTTTCAGACCAGCGCTTTTGATGATTTTCCCAGCAATTTTACAATGTTTATTAGTGCACATTTGTCTTACTGCATTTGTTGCTAATTCGGTATTATTTTTGATAAGAATTTTAATTAACTCGATTTCATCTTTTTTTACAAGAAAAGCGATAACTGAAAGCTGTTCTTCAAGTTGTTTCTAAATAAATTGTACAGCAAGTTTAAATTTAGAAGCGACACAGATTGCTTTTTGCCATTCTTGATTTTGCCATAATTCACAGATATAAGCCAAAAGTCTATGTTAAGCTTACTCGTTTTGATTGAGATTTATATTAAAAATCTTGCAGAAAACTTCTAAAGCTTTTGGCTCTACAGACTTCCAGTAAGTTTGCATAGTTTGCATTATCGAATGTAAATGGGAAGGAGGACAAGCTTTTTCAAGAGCAGAGAGGAATTTTTTAGTTATTTCTGGAGAAGCATGGACTTCTTTAAGATTTTCCAGAAGAAGGATTGTGTAATCTTCTATATCAAAATTTGTATCTTGTAGTAGATGATTAATGCATAAGATTAATTGTTTGGAAATATTTTTTAATTTCCTAGATTTTAAGATCGTCTGTAAGTATAAGGCTGCATCTCTATTGGGAATTTTTACTTATTAGCAATTACTGGATGATAAAAACTTTTCATCAAGAATGGCTTTCTTCATTTATATGTTAGACTTGTAAATCATAAATTCTGATTTTATTTTTATGTTAAAATATGAAATGATAAACAGAAGACTTGCTTTAAAAAAATACTAAGATGAAAAGTCTCATACTAGGAATTCTGAGATATGCTCTTTTTTAACATGAGGGATTAAAATATTAGATTTTTGAATTGTAAAAAAACATGTTATTTTTTTTGTTATTTATAAGATATGCAAACTGATATTTATTCAATACATTAAACTTAAGTGTTTATTCAATCAAATACTTAATAATAATTAAGCCATTATTATGAAGATATTATCCAAGCAGAGCGGTTATACAAAACGATACAAGAAGCCTAGTAATCAGGTGGACTTGCAAAAGCCTTTACTTCCTAAATTACCAAGGACTGTCAAATCGCCTATAAAAGCTAAGTTGCCTCCACTAAGCCAAGAAAATAAAAAATCTCATTCAGCCACACCAGGAAAAAGCCTATTCAAGAAAAACCTCATAACAAACATTATAGAAGAAAAGTCGAATGACTATGAAGATGCAATAAAAGCCCATCTTGGCATAAAAAATTTATCGCCAGACTCAAGTCTTAATGATTTCTCTCCAAAGCCAAAACCCAGAATATTATTAAAACCTATCAAAATCGCAAAATCTATTGACTACAGTTTTGATAATGACCTTGCGGCAATTGAACTTGAAGAATCTAAACTAACTGACTCGATTAAAAACTTAGACAAAAATAAAAAAAAGTCAATTAAAACAAAGAACCCAAGTGTGCAAAAAATTGCTAATGCGGAAGACAAAGAAATAAAAATCATTCAGGACTCTTTGAACAAAATAAACTCCCTTTTGAATAAAATATTAAATAAATCTCCTAACAAGCCTAAGTAATATAAATAATTTGCTGTGATAATAAGAATTTGACAAGAAATTCTTGAAAAGAAAATAATAAAATGCATGTATGTTTATTGGATTATTATTTGGAAAGATAAATACTTGGTGTTAATAATATTTTTATGAAATAGATCNAAATAAGAATTTGACAAGAAATTCTTGAAAAGAAAATAATAAAATGCATGTATATTTATTGGATTATTATTTGGAAAGATAAATACTTGGTGTTAATAATATTTTTATGAAATAGATCAGTATTTGATTTTAGGTTTAGGGAAAATATTTATAGAAATTGCAGAGGATATGAATTGAGATTTTTCAGGTATGGAGAATTAATTTAAATAAGCAAGTATTATTGATTGAGAAAGATTTTAGTGTTGACTGGAAAAAAAATTTTTTAGATTGAGTTTTAAAACATTTTCATTATGGGATTTTATGTTGAGTCTATTTTGAATAATATTTATTGCTTATTTCTGAGGAATTTTTGTATATAGAGAAAAGATTTAGGAACTTAAACTTGTTGGGAATTTTTATATAAACATTCATAAAAGATAAGGTTTTTAATTATATTGAAAATCATTAGTTTTGACTGGTTGTTTACTATGACAACAGTTTTTTATGAAGAATTTGTAATAGAGTATGATTTGAAACTAAGATAGTGAAGAAAATTAAGTTAATTTGAAGAATAAATGATTTAAAAAGAATAACTATTAAAATGATATAGACTAGTTGAAATAATGCCTGCTAATAGGTTATTCGAAAAAAAATAGTTAAACGCAATAGTAATAAATATCCTTAGGATCTTAACTTGAAAATTTATAAAACTATTTTTTTAAAACTTATCATTTAGATCTACTACACAAAAAACCCTAACATAAATGAAACTTTAAAAATCTTAGATCAAAATTTATGATAAACCAAATATTCACTTTACCAAAATTTCTAGATAAAATATAAAATTTAGCATATAGAATACAATTTTAAACTATATTAAAATATAGGCGCGAAAAAGGGCTCATGATACTATAAGAACACTATTGATATATAAATAAAAAATAAAGATTGTGACAGAAGATTTTTTTGATATTAGAATATTTAAATCTTACTTTAGATTTTCCTTATGATATTTTCGATTTGTAATGATTTATATACAATTTGCCATAGTTTTAGTAAGTATTATTATAAAGATGAGGAAGGCAAATTTAGATACTAAATATAGTACCCTACATGGTAAATAAATACATTATCTATGCTCACTATACTCTTAAAGCTTTCATTTCTTTCTCTCCTCAATCATCAAAAAATTAAAATTATGTCTAAATTATATTGATTTACTTTTTCGCTCTAGACTTTTTATTTTTTTTATCTGAACTATCTTCACTATAGCTATCTTCATCACTTTCAGCTTCATCATCTTCATCACTATCTACCTCAAAATCATCATCTTCTTCTTCAAAATCTTCATCATCTTCATCTTCCTCATCATCATATTCTGCTTCATCAGAGTCATCAACTACGTTCTCATCTTCTGACTCAGAGTCCTTAGGCTTTTTTGTAACAGGTTTTTCAGGGGTCTTCGTCTTTTTTGTAGCTTTTCCATCGTTTTCAGTGCTTTCGCGCTTTGTTGGAAGGGATTGAGCGTCAGACATAATTATTATACCATTTGTATGGAGAACGCTGAAGGGAATTATTCCAGTATATGCTTGTTCATAGCATTTAGAGAGTTGATTTTCTAAATTTTTTTGAGGGGGTTGATGCAGGAAAGATAAAAAAATTGTTTATAAAAATCATATGATTGAATATGTNAAGGCTTTGTTTGAGGGTAAAAAGGATGATAAGAAAAAGAGATTTATATGAAGGATTTTAGTAATTTTTTTTGATAGTCATGAAAAGTGATGGGCTTTGTTTTGTATAAGAAGTTGGATTAGGAAATATTAGGGGTAGGCAAATTTATGCATGATGTCTTAAAAAGTTTAAGAAAAATTATAGATTATAAAGTATATTTCGCTGTAGGGTTTATAACTTTATTGTATTACATGCATTTATTAACCTATACTTTTATGTGGTAATCGCTTTTGCTTGTCTATTCATCATAACCTATTGAAATATTCAAAATCCCAGCAGTATGTCTTCACACAAGCTAAACTATAAAAACAAAAAAAATCTAGAAAACCAAAAAATTGGATGCTGATACCAGTTTTAACACAAAAACCCTTACCTAAAGATCCGGTAATAAATCCTAAAATTAAAACCTAAGAGTCATTTATTCTAAAAGAAATCAAAAATTCATTTAAAAAACTTAAATAAAAGCGTATCCAATTCTATAAGAAAACGTAATTAAAAGCATTATCAGTAAAAACTGGAGAAAAATCTAATAAATATGAGCTTGCAAGTAACTTTTAAAGAGTATAAGATAGTCGACAAGCATGCAGAGTATCTTATTGAAGTCAGAGACCTAGAAACAGATGAGGTTTGGACATTTTGCAGAAGGTATTCAGTAATGCATAACTGGCACAAAAAGTCTTTATCATCTGTAAAATCTTTGCCAAAATTTCCTAAGAAAAAATTCTTCGGTAACTTGAAGCCCAAGTTTTTAGATAAGAGAAAAGGGGAACTTGAGAATTATATCAATAGTATCCTTCCATTATCAGAAAACCAAGAAGTTTTAGATTTTATAAAACCAAGTGATAGAGAATTATGCTCACAGTCTCTTTTTAAGAATGATTTAACAAGTAGTGATGGAAAATCAATAAGAAGATATAGAAGCGTAACAGGACAAGTTAAAGAATTAGTTATAGATATGGCTAGTTTGACTTCAAAAAGTGAGGTAAAAACTAACCCTTATGGTGATTTAAAGGAAAATTTAGCTATTGTGATTTTAAAGAGTTTAGTCCCTAATGGCCATGATGAAAATATTGAAAATTTGTATGGGGATGGGTCTGTTCAAGGACATTGGATTAGAAAAAAGTTTAGAAAGTTCAATAGAGAGCATAAAACGCTTATAGAAAAGGATTTATTAATAAATAACTTTCTTAATTAGACATATTTGCCTATGAACTTTAAAGTATTATGGGAGGTATTAATGAATCTTGATAAACTGCTGGCCAAGGGATTTTAATGGACAAGTATAATTCGAATTTCTGTTTTAAATCTATTTTTCATGTCAGTTAAAGCATTTATAGTGTCTTTTTTGAATTTTTTATATGATTTTTTTAAGTGTTAATCCTAGTTTAAAGCATATATTGAATGTTGTTGATTTTATTTACCTGATCCTACCTTTCCGCATCTATTCGTTCATTTATTATCCTAACTTCCTCATCTAATGTATCTAGGATTTCCCTTTATCTTTCAATTCTTATATTTTTCTCTGTTTCAAATCCTTTTTCTAACCCATTTAAGCCACGGCAAATTAGTTTTATCATGTTTTCTGTTTGCTGAATTCAATCATATTTTCATCTTCGATACTTTTCTAAAAAATCTATTCACTTATGAGCATATTTATTTTCTTATACTCGCTCATTGCGCTTATCATCAAAAGTTTTCTACATGAAGTCTTTAAAATTTTCCAATTCTCTCGAAAGCTCCTTTTGATCTAAGATCTATTGATATCTTAAAACTTTGATATCTACTCAACACAAAATATTACCATTTCTATATATGATAATCTTTTATAACGTATTAGAAAACTTAGCTAATCTTTGTAAGATGTTGACATTAGGGTGTTTCGAACATAAGCTTTTTCTTTAAAATCATTATCTTCATAGTACTTTTGCATAGAACTTGACCTATTCTTATCTTTCCCTCCATCTCTTCGTAATTTGGCTTGTTGGATTTGGTTTAAGAGAAGTCGGGCTTCTTGTTCAAGTTGCTTACGTTTAATCCTTTCATTATCAATAAGTTCTTCTAAATGAAGGATTTTCTGCTCATCTTTTAGGGTTTTCAAGATTTTCTTGTATGCTCCAGTATCGTAGGAACCTAATACAGATTGCATATTTACTTTTTTGTAAATGGAAATAAATTTGAAGATGGGATAATATTATAGTACTATAAGCTTTTATAAAGTTTAAGATAATGCTTTTGCTTTTTTGTAAATAAAAGATTATCAAAAGTTTATTTATGTTTGTATTAGATGATATGATTTAGTAATGGTTTAATTAAAGCTGTTTATATTAAAAGGAAATATTGATATGAAATATAAAATTTTGTTTAAGATGTGAAAATACTTTAGAATAATTCACAATATGTATTTAATTATTTAACAAAAAGCTGTATATATTAACTTATATTTCTCTTAATTACTTCATTTTTCCTAATAAATTCATTTAAATACCCTAAAGAAAATTATGCTTTTTTTTTTTTAGCTATTTACATAAATCCTATAATTTTTCAAACATACAAAATCTTTGAAATTTCAAGCTTACTCTTTTTTAAACACAATCAAAAATAAAACAAAAGCAAACGTTAAAATATAAATGAACAAGTCCATAACAGGAAGTTCAAAAGGGACAACCTTCTATAAAAGCCAGTCTGATTTTAGTATCATTCCAAGAGATTCAGATATTCAAAAAGAGCAAATTGCAGAAAAAGTTGGTGAAGCCATGGAAATAGTAAAAAAAGCTAAAGAGAATTTGAAAGCAATGGAAAAAAGAAAAGAGAAACTTGAGAAAATCCAAAGAACTCGTTCCCATGCAGAAAATCAAGCTAAATACATGGATGCTACAGTGCTTGGCTGTGAAATGCGTCAAAGCCTTTATCTTCTTGAAAAGCAAGTATCTGAGCTCAAGAACCTCAGTACTGAACTTCTTAAGCCAGGATATTATAGACGAAATGACTATCCTCATGGATGGAGATTATCAAGAAATTATTCAGTTAACTCTTATTATAATTAACCAAATGCATCTAATCATTATTTGCAACAAAATTTGATATGTGTATTTTTTAAGTTGCTTAAATGGTCGTGATTTTTTATAAGCTAAATTTTTATTTGAATTGACCCAATTTATAACGATGATGACAACTTAGAATAAACATCTTAGATAAGAAGGAGTTAGTAAGTATAATTATAAATAAATTTACTAATAATTAGCTATGATAACTTAATATTAGAACTACAAGAAATACAAATTGGATAAATATAAATATACATTTAAGAACATAAAAAATCGAAGGATGCATTCTGAAAAAGGTTTAAAATCCAAAAAAAAACTATCTCCAATAATTGCATTTGGAAAGTAGTTATCTTCTAAACTAGGCCATGGTATATATAAAAATTAGAAAGAAGCCGTTTTTAATAATCATTAGGTAAGGAAAAGTATAATCAGCTATACAGAGTCGTACTTAGAATGATGAAAGTTGCTGTTTTCTGTTAATAAACTCTGGATCTCTTGTTCAGACAACAGCCCTAAAGGCATGATCTCATCTTCTTCTAAAATGGACAAATTAGGCTCCTCCTCTTTACTCCCCCAGAATGATGATGCAGCCTTAGACATCACAGCAAAACACCCACAGTCCTTACTGACCTGCATACCCATTTTATTATATTAATCATTTCATATTTTCTAATCCAAAATTCCAATAAAATCATCTAAACTTTCTAATAACAAAATCCTTCTATTAAAATCCATTTAATCAATAAAATTATGACAAATATTGTATACACTAAAATAATATTACATAGCATTCAAAAAAATGATAATAATTGTAATATCATCCACAGAAGCAGAATTAGCATTCCATCTTATTACAGCTTCTCTCATAAGCCTCTCACAAGCACCTTCACTTTTACCTAAAATCATAGAATTATGCACTATTTCTACCGCATCTCTTGGTGTTACAAATTCCCATAACCCATCACTTGCTATAACAATAAATTTATCAGTTGAAATCAATTTTCTTTCAACAATTTCAGGGTCGCTTATAAGGCCAATTAACCTTGAAGCCTTATCACCAACAGAACGAGTCATAGCAAGTCCAGGAATATTCTGATCTTTAAACCAAATCCGTAAAGGACCACCTTGATCATGACTAGCAATCCGTCCTCCATGTAAAATTATCCGATCAGCTTCATCTTTTCTATTAGGTTTATGATCTTTTGTTAATTCTACAGCAGTACAAGAATTGTTTATAATTGAACCAATAACAGCTTTTGAGTCTCCGATATTCGCACACAAAAGTGTATCACCAATAATCAGTACCCCAACAAATGTTGATCCTGAAAATGAACAATCAAATCTTCCATGAAGGACATTCTGACATGTTTCATCAATAGCAAACTTAAGTGCATCAATTCCTACAAATCTAAGAAGTTTTTTTTCTAGTATTGGGGTTATTGTAGCTTTTATAAGCCTTGAGACTGTGTGTCCTTCAGTTCCATGACCATCACATATAGCAAAAAAATGTTTTGCTTTGTTAGAAAATAAAGGACTTTGGATTATATAAGAATCTTGATTTTGTTCTTTTGGAATACCCATCATAGAACCTGTTTTAAATTTTAAATAGTATTTGATAACTACATTGTTAGGCTCTTGGGATGATATTTGGTTACTTATAGTCCTACGGCTTGCTTGAAGTTTAGATAATGGGTCATGGATTATTGGGATAAATGCTGGAGCTTCATAAGGATTTATTATTGGAGGAAGCTTTGGCCCATTTTGATAATGGGCTGGATTTGGGCTTACTGAAAAGTTCCGTGAGCCTTTGATAGAATTTGCTGCACCAAGTCTTAATGGGGAGTTTTCGATTAGGTTGTCTTTATTGTATTTTTTCATTCGGGAACTGTTCATGGGCAAGCTCGGAGTGCTTTTAATTAGAGGAAATCGCCGGTCCATTTATTTGATTTTATTTTCGTAGTTTATATTTTTCGCTACCTCGTGATTTTATGAGTAGTTTGAATTTGATTAACTACTTGAGGCTTAGATCGAATTTGTATAGATAATAATTTTCTTTTTTGAATTGTGATTTTATATATTTAAGCTAAAATGATTTTAGTATTTGATATTATGATAAGAAGACCTTTAGAGGGAAAGAGTTATTTTTTTTGTAAGGCTTGAGAAAGTTTTAAAATAAATGAAAAGCTTATAAAAAATTAGTAACTAATACAAAAAATGCTGTCATTACACTCTTAAATTTTCTATTACTACAAAAACCCACCACCTTATATTTAACTTATCTCTACATGTTTACAACACAAAATACAAAGTTTAATTTACAATTATAAATCCTAACACTTATACCTCTATCCCACAATGATTATTTTTTCTTTTTTCCCTTTTGTCATTAAGTCATTATTAAACAATTTCGCCAAACTTATCCAGACCTACATTTTTCGTATCCTATGCACATGACCCTATCCAAAAAAATAATTATATTTCCATAATATTTTAGCAAATTCTTATAAAATATATATAACTATAGAAAATGGAAGGTTATTTTCTAAATTTTTGTTCTTTAATGCAAACTATATCAAAATCAAAAAAACTAACTCATTTTCTTACTTCTAAAATAGTTTCTAATATTTAAAACTCTAAATTATATATTAAAGTTGTAGTCTTAGTTAGTTAATCAAAACATGATGCAAAGGAATTTTTGTTTCATGCTGTTTATTAACACGTGTTTGAAGAATAAGTGGCAAGTCATCAAGGGATTTTTTCTTTTCATACTTTTTAGATTTCCTGTCGTAACTTTTCTCGTTTTCATGAATTTTTTTATGTGCGCAAAGCATTGAACTACGAGAAAATGCCATATCACAGTCTGGATAAGGGCATTTAATAGGCTTCATATTAAGATGACTATATTGATGTTCTTTAAATGCAACCTTGCTGACGAATTGTTTACAGCAGATTTCGCAGTTATATTCTTTTATTCTTAAATGTACTGCATTTATATGTCTTTTAAGATTGTATTTGTTATTGAACAGCTTGCCACAGAACTCGTAGTAGCATATATACTCTTGATCTTTCATTTATATACTTAAATTTATATCCATATTATAGTTGCATACTGATAATTACTTATATTATAAAATTTAAAATTTTCGTTTATACACATATCAGATAGAAACTAATCAAGTTGTATTTTAACAATGAGAATTTATTTTATTTTTCTATTACTTTATTTCTGTCAGCGAAAATCAAGAAAAATAAATAATGAAAATTTAATTTTCTGTAAGCTACTGTAAAATTTTAAATGTATAATGCGGTATTTCCTTTATTTTGTAAATTTTATTGATTAAAACTCTATCTAAAGTGATTTCAGTTAGAATATTCATTCTTAAGTGAGTTCGTATTGTACTTTACCATTTGCACTCTAAGATGGGCAAAAAATTATTTGCATTGAAAACATTTTTGAATAGATTTTTGTTAAGAAGTTTGACTTTTACTCATTATATGCAGTTTTTTCATCACTAAAATGATTTTTCCCCTCATATACTATGATAATGATTATGGTTAAAATTGGCATTGATATATTTAATATTAATAAACAAAATACTAGCATTTTAGATGCTATCTCATAGTAAATATTACTTATAATTATAAGCAAGTACTTTAAAACATTCTATATATGATGAGTTGGACAATTAACTTATAATGGCTTATTAAAGCATATTTAAGTTTCTATATGGATTAGAAATATTGCAAAGTTATAAAATCAGCGTGTAGTTAATGAATTATAAGGTTGTTTATCCCATCTGTTATTATTTAGTGATGAATTCTAAGCTTGATTGCAAATAAAATTAAAAATTATTAGCAAGAAATTATCTTTAAGTATCCCAGCTTTATAAAGAAGGATTAAAAAGTTTATTGTTTGCTTATATATACAATTTAATAGAAAAAAATCATCATAATTAGTGAATAAGAAAAATAACGTGAATAGACTGTGCTAAACCAACTTTATATAAAAAAAATATCCTAATATAGAAAACGTTATTTACAAGTAGCCTAGATTTAATAGAGCTATACTAGAATTTATGCAAAATGGAATGATAAACTTTTTAGAAGCTTTGAAATCGTTACAGCCAAAGATATATTAGTTAGTTTAGAATGATTATTAGTTTGAAAAAAATAATTATAATGACAAATTGAATAAAACTTTAATACTTCAGGAACAGCAAAAGATTAACTTTTTCTTTTGTGTATAAGCAAGTGTCTTGAATATTATATTTTGATAGAGTCTAACATATTGTTATGAAGTCTTGAAATTAATAAAAAAAACATTTATTTCATGTGCCTCCTCTCTATTTTGAAAAACTCTTCTTTGTAAATAAAGCCTGATTTTTATATAAATATAATTTTACTCCTCTGCAATAGAACTATTATAAGTAATCTATAAATAGTTATTATCACTTATTCTTATTAAAATTTCATACAATCCTCACATTCTGAAAAATGCTCAACAGAATTCAAATACATAATTTCATTATTCCCACAACTCTTCCAAGTGAGACTATCAATAAAACATAAAAAAATGATAAATTCAACTCTAAACTTATATAAATATCATATTAATCTTCATCAGGGTTTACAAGTACAATTTCTCCATTTTCAATACTTATCAAAGAAGCTAAATACTCATAATCATCCTTCCCTCTCATAATACCCCAAGCATCCTCATAATTAACCTCTAAATAATAACATTCAGATTCTGTTGGTTCCTGCAAAACAATCTTCAAAATTTCATTTTCTCTTCTTATCGTCACCATAAAATACATAAGCCCAATATAAACCCCTTTTCTAAATACCAAACCTTTCTCAATCAAACCTTGTGTCTGTATATTTTTTACTTTATATTTTTTACTTGGATATTCGCTTATACTTTGAATCATTTTTTCATTCTTTTTCCAATCTTTATCCCATTGCCGGCAATTATAAACTGGAGTTTTGTTTTTCAATCTTTTCAATAAAGCTAGGTTTTCATTAGCGATTTTGGCACTATTCTTACGCCGAATATGACTATTCAAGCTTTTCTTTGCACTTGAAACTCTTGGCTGGCTACGTGAATTCATGATATAAGACATTTTCTCGAAAAGAATCCGATTTTCACGTTCGATTTCTGTAAAGCGTTCTGTTTTTAAAATACCTTCGCGCAATTGTTCTTGTTTTTTATTGCTTCGTATATGCACATAGTCGTTTGGTGATGAGTTTTTTATTGTAGTTCTAACTTTACTTAGCTTTTTATAGTGGAGATTAAGTAAATGCTTGTTCCACTTTTGTGATAAGGATCGTTTACTTGAAAAAGAATTCAACATTTCTTAGGAATAAAAGATGAATAATTAAATTGGATAAAAATAGCGAAGAATGGTTTCGATCCATCGACCTCTGGGTTATGAGCCCAGCACGCTTCCACTGCGCCACTTCGCTGTGGTTTGATTTCGTAATTTGTNTTTTAAAGTTTTAGTTTGGATATTATCTTTTATGGAAATGAGTATAAAAAATTATGTGAATAATTTATTCACAGCTGATGATTTATATGGCAAAAATTATAAATTGTGATGAGATTTTATAGGCTAAAGATTTTATATTTAGGATGGGTTTTATAGTGAAATTGGAAAATTGTGTAGGAATTTTTAAGATGATATTTGTGTGTGTTAAGCAGTTGTTGTTTAATTATTTATAAATTCTCAATAATTATAATTTACAATTAAAATAATTTTAGCTGTGGCATTTAATGTTATTTCCAATTCCCACCAGAAAAGAATCATACTTATAATAATTTATACAATTCAAAATTTTGAAATATTTTCTTTATTGCAACAGCTTGATTTAAATATAAATGAGCAAACACACTAATGTTATGTTAAAATTTGTATTATTATTTTATTATAATCATTTTTCTCTATGTTAAGCTGCAAATCTCTGAAAATAAGTTTCAACTTGACCCTTACATATTTTATACATAGATTTCTAAAGAAAAAAAAAGAAATTCAATTTCATTTATCTTCATTAAATTTTGTTTACAAATATCTAAATGATATCAATAACTGAATAAAGTGTTAAACTTGCTATAATAATTATTTCCACATACTTGAAATTTTATATCAATAATAGTATTTTATACACTAAAATATCTTAAAGTATTACTAACAAATGATTTATATTTAAACATTCTCATGATAGTATGAAAATCAAACAATCTAAATAAAAACATTTTTTATCTCATAAAAATCCTTCCTAATAATTACCTAAAATAATACAAAAAAGTATTTAGATGATGTTTTATTTAAAAATTTAGTTTTTTCAAGTCTATTCCAGCTGTATTTATAAAGAAAACCTATTTAGATTTTGATAATTTAATTACTATAAGACAGTTTTTACTTACTATTTATCAGAATCACAATATATAAATGGCCACATATGCACTTGATATTCAAAACCCAAGAATCCTGGCTGCAATGCATGAACTTGGGATAGATCCTGAAGAGCTTGAAGTCAAGTAATTACTATCTAGAACACTTGCAGATTTTTCTGGACTGCGCATTACTAAAGAAGTACAGCAAATGAGATTTGATTTTTATGCATCGCAACTAAAGAAAACTGTTGCAGATATTAAAGAAACTTTGAAAAAACCAACAACTCTTAAAATTCCAATAATCGTAACACCTTCAGAATCAGAAAATAAGGAACAAAGAAAATCTCCTCTACCAAACACTAGAATAATCGACCCTACTCTCGTCACTTATAAACAAAAGAAATTCCTTGAAGAGAACTTTGGTGATAAACCGAACACAAGACTTAAAACGATCAAATCACAACCAGCAATAGAAGAATCAAAATCAAACAAGTTCAAAGAATATACTGAAAGACAAAAAGAAAAATTCAAAGAACTTCAACGAACAC
Organism: Stentor coeruleus; assembly: GCA_001970955.1. Lineage (NCBI taxonomy): Eukaryota > Ciliophora > Heterotrichea > Heterotrichida > Stentoridae > Stentor > Stentor coeruleus. The sequence continues at coordinate 8,602 of MPUH01000787.1, read as the reverse complement.
AACTCCAATCTCAACGAAAACTCTCAGAAAATCTTCTCAGATCAATGAATGGGCATACATCAAAAGAACACTTCACTAAAGACCCAAGCAAAAAAACTCATGTACGGATTCAAAGCAATCAAAGTTCAATGAAAGAATCACCACAAGATAGAGAATATTGGGATGAATCATCAATCCAAGCACGTCTAAGCAAATACGATCAAAAAATACAAAAGTCTGAAGAAGTTTATGAGGCTGAGATGAGAAGAAAACGTGAAAAAATCACAAAGCTTAAAGAAGCTTGTGACAATGCAGCGAAAAACTTACAAAAAATGAAAAAATTCGATGAGGTCGAGCTTTTCTATAAAATATATGAAAAACAGAAAAAAGTCAAAGAAGCGAGGATGAAAATTGAAGACAGGATTCATCAAATTGCTGAGAATAAAAAAGAACAGTTTGAAAAACAAAGAGAAGTTGCTATTGATAAAATGAGAAAATCTGAACAGGAACTACTTCAAAAATCTAAAACGCTTGAAAAGAGAATCATGAATTCACAGAAAATTGTTCAGGAACGAAAAGACCAGATGTTAAGGGAAATGATTATTAAACAAGAGGAACAGAAACTTAGACTACAAGAAAAACTTAATGGGGTTAAAAGGGCAAAAAGAAAATTTGTAAGGTTTATATAGGACTTTAAAATGGATCAGATATTAGAAAAACAATTAGCTCAGACTCATAGGATTGAGGAACTTAAAGAGTTTAGGGAAAAAGAGAAAGAAAGGATTCGTGACCAAGCTATTAGGAATATGATACAGAGGGAAAAAATTCAAGAAAGCTTGGCAATTATAGACAAGTCTCCAAAATCGAAAACTGCTCAAGAAAGACTTAAGCTTTTAGGATTTTCTAAACAAGAGCCAGAGCCTCAAAGTGATGCTTAAGTATATAATATAGCATTTATTAAGCAATATTATTTTTATTAGTTTGATGTATAATATATAATGAACTGATATTGAAATTTATACTAGAAATTAAAAAGATAACAGGAAAAACTATCTTAGTACGGTTTTATATTAAATAGTATTGAATTATTAATGAATTTAAGTAAAAAGCAGAAGATATAGAGAATATCAGAATAAATGCATGTTAATAAATTAAGATGTTTATATTGGTAAAATGGCTTTTGGCTGTTTCAGGGCACTTTTCCATGTGGCAAGTTGACTCACAAAACTTCTGATATTTTAGCTTTAGATATTCCTGATTATTTAGAAACAGATTATATTTTTTATATAATTATTGCAGTAAGTTAATAATTATAAAAATGCTAAATAATGCTTGAGAGTTAAACAGAGATTTTTAATGTATTACTTAAAATCATTGAGATTATTTAGAAATCATAACTAAACCGACTGATGCCACAAAAAAATAAACTCAACAATAAGCGACAACATTTAGAAAAACTATCATTTCACAATCAATTACCATTACTAATAAAAAAAATCTCTGTTCCCTGGTTTTCTATCTTTTCAGGCACACGAGCATTTCTTTCATTATGCCCTTCAAATTGTTGTCCCGAGTTCCCACTATGGAATTTCTGATACTTTTCTTTAACTCCTCTAGCCAAACTTCCACTAATATCATTAATCCTCTTTCCTGCATTCTGTATTTTTTCATTACTCTTAACTTTACTAATCACTGAATTCAGTTTCATCTCAATCCTATTAAATATTTCTTTAGACTTCCCTTCTGGCTTTTTAAATGCTGGTTTTTCTGATATTTTCTCATCATTTTTCTGTGCTTTTTCACTTGTCCCTTTACTAAACCACGTAAGTTTCAAGCAAGTCAAGTTCAAACATTGACAAATCCAAGATTTATTACTTTGTGTTTTAAGCAAAGGATGACTGATTTTTATTTCTTCAGGAGTAATTGAAGATCTTTCATTTTGTGTACTTTTATACTGGATAATCTGTATTCCTTCAGTTGCTGAGGGAAATTCTTGATCAAATTCCTGATCTTTAGACACAACAGCAAGCATTTCTCTATAAAATTCTGCAGCTTTAGTTTGATATTTATAATTACAAGGTGTTTCCATGAGTCCATAGTAATCGAAAAATTCTTTTAATGCGCTATTCCCTCCTGATGAGATAACTCCAAGTTCTTCTAAAGACCATTCTTCTGATACTAATTTGATTTTTGTTATGGATTCCCCTAGAAGCTCATGAGATCTGGCGCATGTATTACAGACAAAGCATCCAAAAGCAAAAGAGACATTTGAAGGGTTTTCAGTATTACAGTCAAAGCAAGTAGAGTTTGCTGGGTCTTTTTGTAAAATTGTCAGAAGTTGTTTTTTTCTTTCTTCTGTTATCATTTATGTTGGTAGGAATTAAAATATGCCTTTAATTTTACTTGAGAAAGGGAAAAGTCATAAGCAGGGTTTTGGTTAAGGTTTTGTGAGGTTAGGATATCAAAAACAATTTTATCATCTGAAAAAAAAACAATTATTCTTAATTTTCCTATCATTTCATATCCAAAAAAACACAAAACTCGGATTTCCTAATAACCAAAATCAACTAAAATTATGTCTGTAAAAATCCTAAAATCTTTCTGGATCTTATCAGCAACAACAAAAAATCTTCCACCCAACTTCACTTTCACAATCCAAAACCCTTCAAAAATTATTATTCATTCCCTAAATCATCTAAAATTTCCCAAACTTAAAAATAAACTTTTTATCAAACTTGAAAAATTTAATACTTATTATCCGATTTTATACAATTTTCCTAACAAAATAATAATTTTTTAATGAACCGTATAGAATGCCCAGTGTGTTCAGACGAGCGCTGCCAGCAAAACAACTTCTTTGTTGAGTCTGTTTACGTCCTGCCAACTGAAGTTCATGAGAAAATAATGGCCGACAACCAAGTCAATCTTTGTCCTGATCATCTTCATATAAATGTCGGTTATCCTCCAAACCTCCAAGAAACAAGTAAATATAATAGACAACAACTCAGAGATGCTTGTAAGTTTATGGGAGTCAAAGTCTCAGATATCAATACCGTGACTAATTCGATTTTTAGTCAAATTTCAGATATAGTTCGCTCAAGAACTCGTATTCGTGAAGGTGGTGACTATCAAAACATTCCTGCAATTACTTTGACCTCATCAGTATTTGAAAGTTTCGCTCGTCAAGCTTTAGAAAGTCAAGGTTATATTGGGGATATTCATCTAATTGACTTTGAAATTGCTTGTGAAGTCATATCAAAAAGACGCTCAGTGATTATTTTATTAGGAGGTGCTTCTGGGACTGGAAAAAGTACTTTATCATCTTTGTTAGCGAGTAGACTTGGAATATCAAGTATGCTTAGTACTGATTCTATAAGGCATATATTAAGAAATGTGATACCAAGAGAGAAAATTCCTGTACTTTTTTGCTCAACTTATGAAGCTGGGAAGTTTGTGAATAATGAAGGGCTTACTGATAAACAAGCTTGTATTCAAGGGTACTTAGAACAAAGTAATAAAGTTTATGAGTATTTAGTCAATGTTATTGAACATTATCATAATTGTGGGAATAGTATTGTTATTGAAGGTGTGCATTTGAATATTGGGGTTATGAAGAAACTTATGAAACGATTTTCTTCGTGTATTCCTTTTGTGATTTATATTAAAGGGAAGAAGAAGCATATGGAAAGGTTTGCTGTGAGGAGTAAGTATATGACCCTTGATCCATCAGTTAATAAGTATGTTGCAAGTTTTTCTTATATCCGTGAGATACAAAAGAGATTTATATCTAAAGCTGATGAGTGCCTTGTCCCTAAAGTAGAGTCAAGTAATTTAGATCGTTCCTTAGGTCTATGCCATACAACAGTAGTTCGATGTTTACGTCAAGTCTACAAAGGCGAGTCTATCTATGATGCAACAAGAAAGCAAACTGTGATGCTGCTTGAAGAATATAATTTTGTAGGGCGAAATATTTGGAGCTCTAAAATCGCTCATGAAATGATTAAAACAAAAGTTAACAAAGGAGTTCTTTTCGAAAGGTTTTTTAGTGGCACTCAAGAAGCTGTAATCCCAGTCTCTGAAGAAATTAAAAAAGATAATCAAACTGAAGACTCATTTAGTGAACCTCCAGAAGTTGGCTCTATAGCTTCAGGAACTGTTGAGTATGATTTACTGCAACCAAGGCCGAATCAGAATTATAGAGACCATCGTGAAGGAGTTTCTGTTAGAAGTATTGCTAGTGAAGATGAACTTGAAGATGATCTGAGCCAACCAGATTCGCATAGTAGTCAAAGTAATTCGGGAGAAAGCAATCATTCAATACATGAAGATGAGAACCCTGGGTATGCCAGCCCTCAAAGAGCCCCACCACAAAGAAAAAGCAGTTTTTGATGTTAAGTATTTAGTAATAAATGAAGGGCTAAGTGATATAATCTTGTAATTAAGATTTTTCATGATAAAGAGAACGATTATAGGAATTTTAATAGAATAAGATATGGATAGATAATTTTTGTATTTAGTATTTAAATGCTATCATAATAAATTATAGATTAAGCTAAGACAAAGTTGATAATTAAATTGCTTAAGAAAATATTTCTAAATAGCAATAGGAGGTATAATTATTTTTTTAAATTAACAAATTGTCATTAATATTTAGATAATAAACATGTTTTTTAAACTATTTCTTTTATTCAAAGAATCACTATTTAAGAATAATTTAACTAATATCTGATTAATAAATATGAGCTTTAATTATTACTATGATTTTTTATGAAAAAGTGTTTTGGAGGAGTATTTTATATTATCTTTAATCATATACTCATAATCAAAAAAAAATTTTTCTATGAAAACCTAAGAAATCTTTTCTTTTTTTAAGTGCTAAACTCAGACATAATTTCATTTTTATTGTATAATAATTAAAATATGTTTTCATAATTCAATCTTCAAATAATTTATTATTTTTGTTTTTAAAAGTGCACGACTAGATATTAGGACGACAAATAATGCTTTTTTTAACCCTCTCTTCCTTTCTTTCATTATTTTAGCTTAAAAATTTTAAAAAGTTGACTTTTTCTTATAAATCTCATATGCACATTAAATAACCTAATTTTGAAATCCATAAAACACTTTCCCTATACTTTTTTCAATCGTTAAATCATCTAAACTTTAATCCCTACATGAATCTCTATAAAATTCACGACAAGCTTTCACCTTTGTAATCCTACCTTAGCAAATAACAGCAAATCTTAGCTTTTTACTTATAAAATTTCACAAAATTCCTAAAGTTTTTATATTTTACTACTTCACACTCAGTATCTAAAAAAAGACCTTAATCTCTTATTTTTATAATCAGAAGTAGGGTTTTTACGTCAAATAATGATTCTTACAAACTTATTAGGTTTTTTAGAAAAAGAGCCAGAAGTCGATTTTTCTCTAGCCTTTGTAAGAAAGTCCTTTTGAAAAAGTACTTAATTAAACCTAAAAAGTGGTCTATTTCAAGAAACCACAAAGTAAAAATTTAAAATTTGATTACTAGACTGAAAAAATATTCACAAAGGGTTTAAACAATTCAAAATTAAGAATTCCTTTGCAGTAGAAGTTATGAGTATTTGACTACAATACTATACATATTTTTTATATTTTGTTGATTATATAACTTTTCGCCATTCCTAATTATAAATATAATGCACTAATTTTAATTTTTATATTAATACTTATAAACATAATAGGCTGAAATCATTATGAGATTTCTTTTTGATAGTTAAGATTTGTAAGAGCATTAATGGCTTATATAATTTTTACATTCCTGCAAGTCTTCCATTTTTTAGTCGAAATATGGAATAGTTCCAGTAGCTTTATAATAAAATATGGGCTGTATTACGCTTAAAAAAATTCCTGCAGGTCGTGAGAGAACTATAATATGCAAACCTGTAAGTGGGTTCTCAACTACAGAAAACACTGACAATTTGATGATATCTAATTTGTCTGATTATATTTCACTATCTTTTATTGGTGCAGGGGCTTTTAGTGAGGTTTTAAAGTGCCAGCATCGTCCTTCTAATGGAGTAAGAGCACTAAAAATCACCCCGAAGCATCTTCTTGTGTCATCTCAAGTTGACTCACAAGCTTTTTTGAAAGAAGTATCAATATTAAAGAAACTTAAACATTCTAAAATTGTGAACTTTTTTGAATCTTTCGAAGACAAAAGACACTATTATATAGTAACCGAGCTATGCGAAGGAGATACACTATATAACAGACTGCGTAGAGCTGGTAAATTTTCCGAAAAAATAGTATTAGAAATAATGCAGCAAGTACTTGAAGGAGTTAGTTATATCCATAGCCAAAATGTAGTCCACAGGGATATAAAATTAGAGAATATCCTTTTCGTCTCACCAGACCGGTTTGATTTGAAGATCGCTGACTTTGGAAACTCAAGCACATTTAGCCATATAAAAAAACCTCAAGGCCTTTGTGGTACTTTACACTATCTTGCCCCTGAAGTTCATAAAAAAGAATATGACGAAAAAGTTGATATTTGGAGTTGTGGAATATTAGCTTATATGCTTCTTACTGGAAGGTCACCTTATAGAGAAACTGCTTCAAAAGATATTATTATGGAAATCGATCAGAAAATATTTACTGAACTGATCAACTGCTGCACTGAGCTTTCTGATGATGGAAGAGACCTTTTGAATAAAATGCTTGAAAAAGATCCTGAAAAAAGAATCTCAGCATCTGAAGCTTTGATGCATAGCTGGTTTTATAATCATAAAGATATTTGCTAAATAGTTTAAGTATAAATGCTTAAGTTTATTGTAGTTTTATGTGTTCTGATTATTTTAGGATTTGCTTGATAAAGTTCTGCCTTGGAGATTTTTAGGTTTTCGGTATCTAAAGAGATTTTTTCGAAGTTCCTGATATATAATTTATATTATAGGGTAATTTGAAAATATTTTGTTGCAGGTTAAATTTTTGTCTGAGAGATTTAAATTAAGAAAGTATAAATTTGTGTTATGATATTGACACTAATAAGCACAAAAATTGAGATTTTTAAATGAAAGTAAATTTTATGAATTTATTATCATTATAAGTTTGCGAAAAATTTGCCGATTTTTTTAAATTTTCCTAAAGGCGTAGTTTTTAAGCTTTTATAATGAGAAATGAAATTAGTTAAAAGTGGTGAATCAGTGATTATATTTTGGATAGAAGAGGAAATGATAAAGATATGAAAAGATTATTTTCACAATTTTATCAGTAATAAAATATCAGTGTAAATTTAGCATAATATTCGATAAACCAATATTTTCAAACATTTGGGTTTATCAATTAATATTTTACACCTTTAGAAATAAAAAAACATTTTCATCACATGATTCCCTTACTTAAATAATACCGCAAAAAAATTAACTGTAAAACATAAAATTTTAATTCTGTAATTTCATTAGTTTATCATCTAAAACACAGCTTTTTTTATAAACCTTACTTCAATTTTCATATACAAAACTAATAAACTCTTTTATTCAACTAAAATTTCCCAAAACTCAAATTCAAAAATTGCCATAAGCACAATCAAGTCATATATTTTCACATAAAAAATCCTAAAAACCAACCTCCATCCTAATCTTATAAAAATGTCAAAAGTTGATATCCTCCTCCGGCGCATCCAAAAAATCCATAACGAACTCGGAGGTAGCATGGCTGATGCAGGGGTAAATACCAAAGACAAATTCGCGACAATGAGATTTTCCATAGAAGAAAAACTACACTCAATCGAAGCAACTCAAGAAGAGAAAAAACGAGCCCTTGAATCAAATCATCAGTAACAAAAATTCAGAGATTCTCCTGTAATAATCAAGCTTAAATACAAAATTCTCTTATTAATCAAAGAAGCTGATCATGAACTTGTAGAACTTTATAAGGTTATTGAAGAGCAAAAAGAGAAACCTAAAGTAAAAACTATGCAGATTTATAGCTTAATAGATTTAGAAGCTAAAGATAACAAATACAGATGGCTGGTAAAAAGACTTGATGATACGAAAAGGGCTGAGGATTTGGGGGATATGGTTGAAAATAGCGCACATAGAGATTTGCAGAATATGAAAGCAGAATTAATGGGATCTGAGGAAATACTTATTGAAGATGTTAAAGGAAGAGAAGGAGAACTTTTGGATGTGGAAAAAGATGCGATTAGTAGGTGGAAGAATATGGATAAGAAAATTGATGAGTATGCTGATAAGATTGGGGAAAATGTGCTGGAGTTAAAAACTAGGGCTTTGAATATTAATAATGTGCTTGAAAGGCATGAGGAGAAACTTGGCGATCTTGAAGAAGTTGTAGATTTGGCTAATACAGAGATGGAAACTACTACTAAAAGGCTTAAAAAACTTATTATCAAAGTAAGGTCTGGTGATAAGTTCTGCTTAACCCTCTGTTTGCTCATTGTATTAATTGGTTTGATTGTTGTAGCATACAACATCATTAAGATTTAGCTCAAAGTAAGAGTAATAGTTAATTTTATATATGCAAATGGCTTATAAGGAGCTTATTTTTAAATTATTATGATTAATATACAATGCATTATATTACATGTCTTTAAAGTATATTATTTATGCATACTCTAAAG